>PVJL010002786.1:0-169776 GCA_004026885.1 Lyroderma lyra
TGCGCGGAGGCCGCGGGATGGGGTGTGACCGAGCGTGCGCGGAGGCCGCGGGATGGGGTGTGACCGAGCGTGCGCGGAGGCCGCGGGATGGGGTGTGACCGAGCGTGCTAGGGGGCTATAGGATGGGGTGTGACCGAGCGTGCCAGAGGCTGCGGGATGGGGTGTAACCAAGTGGTGGTGTGCGGGTGGGGGTGCAGGGGTGCCTGAGCCATCCTAGCCTTTGGAGTCATCCCCAATATCGTTTCATTGGATGATGCTTTGTTTGTGCACTAGGCAGTTTCCCAGATACAGTGAGAAATCCAATCTGTAACAAGGACTTTCTTAGAAGATGAACTCACTTACTCTCTACAGATGCATTTTGCAAGGAGTTGTCACAGCTTTGCTACCACGGGGGCAGGTAATGGCCATAGGAAAAAAGTAAGGTTAGCGTGGCATCACTGCACAAACTTTATAGTCATCTTCTGGGTCTATCCTCAAGTGTTTGGCTAACTTCACCGTATTGACTTAACACTTTTCTTTAAATTGACTCACTTAAACACTTAAATGAATTTATCATAAAAGGAATCTTTATATCACCAACACAAATAGAACACCACTATCCCTTGCCTTAAATAGAAAGTAATGGCAACAGTAAGCACAATTGCATTCTTGGCTTCCAGCCCGCCTGGAGTCTGCCTTTATCTGAAAGAGCAGATTGGTTCTAAAAGGCTCCCCTATACTTACTTTCGATCGCCCTTAGAGGCCTCCCCGCCCCAAATTCCTCCATTTTTCTTAACTGAGAGCACAGTTTGGAATTAGAGTGCAGGTTGGGCAGGCCCCTCCAAACCACTCAGGAACCAGAACTCTAGGGAACACACCCCAGCTATGACGTGGGGCCGTGGAGTGGCTGTGTGAAAGGACTCATCTCAGCCAAGCTCATGAGGGGCCGAAGGACACAGCCAAGAAGTGCTCTGCGGACCAGCTTCTCTGGGAATCGGTGTCCGTGTTCCACCCGGGGTCAGGGCTGTTTCTGGTACAGATACGTGCAACCTCCTTAAACCCATTTAGTAGTCAGTGCAGCCCTCCGTTAACACTTCTCCTGGCTGACCTCATGCCTCGGGCTTCATCTGGGAGCGGGACAAAGGGAGAGAGAGTAGCATCTTCATCCCCGAGGCTAAACCCCGGCCCCAAGAAAAGGGCTGGCTGGACCTTGATAAAACTCAGTTCTTTTTTTCTGTATTTATTAAGTAGTTCCTTTGCCTGAGTCGCCATTTACTTGTCCATGAAATGAGCTTGCAGGGGTTTTTATAATAAAGGTGCGAAATAATGTATGAAAAATTTCTAGTACACACACACAGGGCTCCAGCAAATGGCTGTAATAATAATTCTTATTAATTTTTCTGACATCCATTTGTGGGTCACTCTAGCCCAACCCTGTGATGGGCAACAGGGATCCTCAGACAAGTTTCCCTGGGTTTGAAGGGCCAAGGTCACTGGAGCTCTGCAGAGAGCTGGGAAATCAATTATTCCCACCCAGGGATGGAGTGTGCATATGAACGACCTGGGGTCTTGTTATGATGCAGATGCAGTTTTGTTAGGTCTGGGTCTGGGGGGAGGCCCAAGATTTTACCCTTGCACCAAAGCTCCAGATGATGTCCACATTGCTGGACTGAGGAACCACACTTAGAGTGACAAGGCTCTAGCCCAGTGGTTCTCCCGGCGCGGTCCTCAGAAGGACAAAATGTATCAGCAGCAGCTGGAACTTGGTGATGCAAAGGCGCAGACGCTGCCCGGCCCTGCCAAGTCAGAAACTCCGGGGTGGGGACAGCAGGGTTTCTAACACGCTCGGGTGGAGCTGAACCACAGCTCTGCTCCTGCCTATTGTCATATGGGCACTGAGTGGCAGGAGCCGAAAAGGGAAGGGACAGTGATGTCCTAGCACGAGCCAAGTGTCAGGACCAGCATTCGGGACCCTCTTCTCATTTCAGATTCACCCTTGAAGCAAACAAGAAAGGAGGCTACTTAATGCAGGTGGTAAAGAAAAGGGGCAGCTAGGAACTTTTATCTTGGAGGCAGGGGTGGTCTGGGCTGTTTGTGTCCTTGGCCTCCAGCCTCCCACCCCTGTGCCTCCTTCCCCTGCCACCCTGAGCCTTCCATCCTGTGGTTTAGGCTGTCAGGGGACCTTAGGAGCCCCTCCACTGAATGTCGAGAAGCCGGCAGGCCGATGAGCATTGTTCGAGCGACCACCAAGAAGCACGTGTGTGCCCGCTCCACAGTCCTGACTCCCAGGAGGTGAATCCTTGGGCCACTTCCAGCAAATGTGTCCAAATATACTCACAACAAATAATGGGTAGTGTTTCTCTAGTTCTGGGTCTGGGTCCTTTCTTCTTTTGCCCCCTCCGCTCCCTCCCCTTCATGTTTTTTTGGTACTATGTATTTTTTGGAATTACATAAGACATTGTTGTTGTTTTGTTCAAACCACAATTATGCTCTTAAATCAACGTGTCTAGAGCACCTGCCAGGCACCCTTCTGGCTGCTTGCATTTGTGTATATGCGTGGTTTTAATTGTGGCAAAATACACATAATGTAAACTACAGTTCAGTTAAGTACATTCACATTGTGGTGCGACCAGTCTCGAAAATTCTTCCCGTCTTGCAAAACTGAAACTGTACCTTCGAACAGTAACCACACCCTTCCCCAGCTCTTAATAATCCCTGTATCTATGGATTTGGCCCCTCTAGATGCTTCATATAAGTGGAATCGTACGGTATTTGTTCTTCCGTGTCCGGCTTATTTCACTTAGCATCGGGTCCGCCAGCCCCATCCATCTTCTAGCATGTGTCAGATTTTCCTTCCTTTTGAAAGCTGGGTAACGTTCCATCCATTATATGGGCAAACCAGACTTTGCTTATCCATCCATCCACTGGTGGACATCTTTTGGCTACTACAAATAATACTGCTATGAATGTGGGGGTACATGTGTCTGTTCAAGTCCCTCCTTTCAATCCTTTTGGGTCTATACCCAGAAGTGGAATTGCTGGATCAGATGGTAATTCTATGTTTAATTTTTGGAGGAACCGCTGTACTATTTTCCCTAGTAGCTGGACCATTTTACATTCCCTTCACTTCTGGTTTATTCAATCCTCAGAACACTGAGTTGGATATTAACCCCGTTATACAGGAAACTGAGGCTCAGAGAGGTGAAGTCACCAGCCCAAGGTCACACAGGTAGTCAGTGTTTCACCAGAGACCAGAGCCACAGTCTTCCAGGTGCAGCTCCCAGCTGCTCAGAGGTCTGGTCCAGTGTCCAGAGGTGCCCGCAGTGAGGCTGGCCCTTCGGGAGGACTTGGCAGTCCTTCTCGACAGAGCCCAGGGGCCACTGGGAGAGATGTCCCGTGAAGACCCAGGGAGTCATGCTGACGCTGCTGGAGGTCAGAGCTTTGTGGGTGGCCCCACCCCCACTACTGGACCGTCTCTGGGACACCATGTGTCAGTGCCCTGCTGCGCCTGTGTGGAGCAGCCCAGGGAGCGTTCTCATCTGCCCTTCTCTTTGCTGCACCTGGGAACTAAACGTATTGATCGGGGTACCGTTCACACATCCTCTAGAGCTACACAAAGTCAATCCCCAAGCTTCTGGAACCTCAGGTGCAAGGAAAGGGGTTTTGCTGCTCACAGGAGAAGAGCAGACGACAGTCCCCCCACTTGATCAATTTACCAGCTCATTTTCTCCGGATATCTCATGGCTTCTCCCTTCATTATTTAAGCGAAGCTGGCATTTACTGAGGAAGAAGGTGCGAATTAATCCTGGGTATCGCTCCTCACAGCACAGCCAGCATTCTTGACATTGGAGCTGGGTAAACGTGATAGCAGACGCCCAAGCTCTCTGGCAGAGTCCAAGTGTGGCCTCCCCCTTCTACATCTAGTGAGATACTGTGCCCAAAGGCGACGGCCACCATTGTGTTTGGAAGGCTCCCGTGACCTGCTATGAGCCTTCCCCATGGTCTCAAACCTTCTGAGTGGTATGAGAAACGGGACTGAGAGCGCGCGGGCCCCGGGCGGCAGGTGGGATTCGGGCGGGCAGCCCAGGGACTGCAGCGCGCCAAGGGAGCTAAGGGCACGTGTGCGTGGAGTCAGGCAAACCCCACTGCAACCCGAGCTCCTTGTTTCTTAGCTGTGTGACCTCAGCAAGCCCTGGGGCCTCTCTGAGCCCGTTTCCTTGTCTGCAAATGGGCAAACAGGATGGTCGTGAAAGCTAAGCAAGTGACCCACGGACTCTCAGCAGGACAGCGGGCACGGCGTCAGCCCCTGGGAAACGGGGCTCCCTGTGCCAGTACAGCTCCCTGCAGAAGTCCGTCGTGTCCCTGACCACTTCCTTCGCCCCTTGCCAGGCTCCACCGGGTGTGCCTGGGGAAGCAGACCGTCCTAAGACCGTTCCGCCAGGCCCTAATCACTTGTGGTTTCTTTCCTTTCCTTCACTGTGTGTGTCTCTTTCTCTGGTGATGAGAGGGTCGAACAAATGCTGCGCCCCACAGCCATTCTGTTGAGAGTCTTTGGGGACAAGGAGGTGGCTGGTGGGGTGGAGGGCACGAGGAAGGCGGAGTGTGTGTGGTGGGGGCACCGGTCCCCAGCGAGGTGCTCTGGGGTTGGCCCCGCTCCGGTGGTACGGCTCTCTTATGCTGCCACATGCTTACGGCCTCGGCCCCAGCTCGTTGTCCCTGCGTGTCTTTTTCAGCACTGCTGCTTCCCAAGTTCGTCACACATAGACCTTTGTGTTTCCAAGCTTTGTCCTTTGGAAATGTGAGCGTGCATATTTTCCCCACTGGCTGTCGTTTAGCACATCATTTTTGGGTAGTTCTCTGCATTTCCTGAAGCCGGGTTCAAAGCCCAGCACGGCAACTTACTAGCTGTGTGACTTTGGCTGAGTTACTTAACTGCTCTGAGCCTCAGCTGCCTCAGCTGAGAAATGGACAGATAACAGTAATCCAGGCCTCAGAGGGTTGTGGGGAAGATGACAGGTGTGGATATAACTAAAGGGCTTAGGGTGTGATGGTCAGGCACACAGCAAGTGACTGTTGAGAGTCTCTGATGACATCAGCTTCCCTAGGGAAAAGGTGTTCAAGGAGTGAGGCTGGGTTCCCAGAAGTGACCCCCTGTATTTGCAGTTTAAGGTAAACTCAGACCCAGACCATTAGATTTCACAGATCAGCAACACTTCCAGAAAATCGGGAGACATAGGGTAACCAGCCGACTATCACAAGTGAACCTGCCATAACCTTCTCTTGGGAAAGGCAACGAACATCAATACCCAAAAGAAAAAATGAACATCATCTCAGGAGTTCTCAGGAGGTGGCAGTTGGCAGCCTGAAACGGACGTAGTTGTCGTTGGCTGCGTTTTGCTTTTTATTTTTCCTTTTGGATTCCCTCCCACCCCCATGGGCAGATCAGCACTTGGGGACCACTGACCCAAGGGGTCCCTGCAGCCTCCAGCCTGACTAAGATGCTAGAGGAGGACGAGGAGACGAAATTGTAGCCCTTGGGCGTAAAAGGGGACCAGGAAGCAGAGCTGACCGTCCACGTTCCTCCAACAACAGCAGAAAAGTGCTGGGGAAGCTCTGACAGAGCCCCGAGTTGCCCGCTCACAGAGCAGTCTTGGAGCTCGTACCCACACACGCACGCGGCAAGACAGCGAGTCCGATCCGCAGCATAGACGTGTCGCGAGCAGCTGCCCCCTGTCGACCGATAAATACAGATACAAGTCTTGTCAGGGCCACTGCTGTCCCCCAGTTGCAGCAGTTCCCTTCACCACTGTGACAGCTGAAGCCGAGAAAACGCTGGGACAAACAGGTCCCATCAGGACGCCAGGCGGAAGCAGAGTGACGAATTGCAGGCCACTGGGGAGAATTTAAAACCAGCCCAGCTGCCACCCAGGAGAGTGACTAATCTCATCACTTAAGGACAAGCCCCGGACCGGCAGTAATTCAGACACAGGGGACAGTTTCCCTGGGCACAGATGGCATCTGAGCACCTCACCCCAGGGCTTTTCTTGGGGAGATGGGCCTGTCTCCCATTTCCTGGCAGGAGATGTCACCTGATGCACCACCCGCCGTGGAGGTCACATTCCCGCCCCTCCCGCAGTCATTTTCATTCATCTCTCCGCCTGTCCCTCTTAACTCGCTTTTGCTGAGACAGCTGAGAGATAATAAGGCTCCTCAGCTTATCTAGGGTCCATGCAGGTGCCACACGTCTGGCCAGATCCACCCCAGTCCCCATGTTTGAAAAGCAAAACACCGCTCAGATGTGCTTAATACAGAAGATCTTGGAGACGACACACGTGGACCTGGCCTCACATTTCTTACTCCGCTCCTTTAGTGTTGTGAGCACACGTCAGCATCCCTTCTGGGGACCAGTCCTTGCAAGGAAAGCGGTGGCCCCAAGTTAAGTCTGCTCCTAATGCCTGTGTGGGAGCCGTCAGGTGTTAAGATGGACAGAGCTGGCACTTCCTCCTGGGCAGGAGGATGTCTGGGGGCAGTGGCGGGGCTGGAAAGGGCTCTTGGAGAATCAAGGGCTGGACAGAAGCTTGGAGGTGGGGTTCCCCACTTGCTTTTTATCTGCATACCTCTGGATCCTCCTCTTTCACAAGCTGGAAAGGGCCCCTCACTTCCGTTGGTCTGCTCCCCAACATTCTAAGACGATGACCACTGTGCCTACCATGTTGGGGAAGACATTGGGCTCCCCGAGCAAGTGGAGGGTGCGTGATTGTGATGAGCACAGTACTGACGTCCGGGGGCAGAAAGGCTGAAGTCTTTAGTTTTGTCGTGTCCCAGGCCTGAGTTCACTCAAAGAGTACGTCAGGGGCTTTGTTTACACGGTTAGTAAAAGGCCGGCGATAAGGGGGAAACAAAACATAATTCCTGAGTCCATTTCCACAGGACACTGGCACAATGGCATGCAAAGGGTGTGCACGGGAGGGGTAGCTACCCGAGTTTCCGAGGGGGGGTCTGCGGTCTGGGAACGTTGTGCCCAGCAGGGGATACCAGGCCTTCACCTTGAAGGAGAGGTGACAGATAGGGTGAGGTGGCAGTCATGAAGGATGGTGTGTGCATGGAGGTCGTTCCAGAAAGGAGGAAGGCAGGTGCAAAGGCACCAAGGTGTGAGGTCCCAGTGCTTTCTGGGAGCTGGGAGCCCCATGGGATGGCCAGAGCCCAGGGGGACTGAAGAGCATGGTGGGACCCGGGTCATACACTACCTTGCGTGCCACGCTCAAAGCAGTGGGAGCCTTTAGAGAATTCTCCTCTGTCTTTATAATTTGCAGTTTACAACATCCCCAATTTATAAAACCGAAACAATGTGAAAACCTAGCAACCCTGCTTTGTAGCAGGAGAGAAACCCGGAGTGGTGCACTGGTTTCTAAGATGAATATCCATTTACAATTTAAATTCGATGCTAGGAACAGTTGGCGACAAGGACTTGGAACAAGTGAGTTAAAAACCAGAGCCTCTTTCTTTCCTATTTTATTCTCCAATCATGTTTATACTTGAGTGAAGTACCCAGGATGGAAGAGAAAAATGGGCTTAAAAAAAAAACAAAACAGTTGCATCGTCTCAAAGACGTATGCGTGTTCCTTGGAGAGTGCCTGACTGTGACTGCTCAGAGAAAAGGTCATCTTCTTCCGCGCGCGCCTGGACTCACCCCCTAAACGGCGTACCTCACCTCGGTCTCGGCTGATGATCCCAGCTAGCCCCCCTCGTCTGGCACTTACCCACATAGCGCCTGCTGTTCGGCTGGGGTGCACCAGGACCCCTAGCCATGCTGTGCTAGATGACATTCATTCTGACCAGCTGGGTGGCCATTCTCGCAACTCAGTGTCACCCTGGGCCAGCCCCCCGGATGCCCAATCGAACGGCATGTAGAAGTGGGGAAGGTGCCTTCAGTTGACAGCAGTCAGGTCTGCAATGGAATGGAAGCTTCCCGTCCCCAAGCAGCCCAGGCACCGGCATGTGAGTCTGGGATGCTCGGCAGGGGAGCTTGTCTGCAAAGCCAGAGGATAGTGCCACTTTGTCCACCAGTGTCACCCTGAATTCGACTGAACCAGAGGGACACTTCAGGGAGACAAGCCTGAGTCCTTCTCTGCTCCTCTTCACCTTCGTCTTTGTAAACTACGGTGGGGAAAACTACTAAGTCCAGACCAGGCTCTTAAGAAAACGCTGAGTCTTTGGGGACAACCCTGGGGAATGAGTTAGGGAGGCTAGTCTGAGAGCTATCCTGTAATGTTACTGCGGGGGCAGAAGCTCAGGGGACAGGGCAGTCCAGCATGGAGGTCAGGCACGGCTTTGACTTCTAGTAGAACCAAGGTCACTGGCTTCATCACTAGCAAGTTACACAACCTCTGTAAGCCTCAGTCTCCTCCCCGATAACCTGAACGTGGCTACCATGCCACGCTTAGAGATGGCCAAGACAGAGTGGACGGCACTTTAAAGCACCTGGCACCGCGTCCTGACCCTCATAACACCTTACATAATTCCCAGGGCCGGACAGGACCTCTGAGACCATCACACCAAAAGCCCCATTTTCTAAGGAAGGGAATCAAGAGCTTAAGAAAAGTCTCTCTCTGTTTTGTTTCTCCAGGCAATGCAGGTGTAATTCTCTGTCCTCCTTCACTTCCATTTCTTAATCCTTGACCAGTGTTCTCCCCAAAGAGGTGCCTTCTTCCCTCCTTTCTAACAGGTCCCAGGCGCCCACCATTCATTGTCTTCCGGAAACAGCCATCCTTTGACAGAAGCATGGTTGTCTCCCAGGGACCTTCGCTGACAGCTCATTTGTAATCCTCCCTAGCACAGGTTCAGATCAAGTTGGGGAAGGGTGGGCAGGGCTGGTGCGGTGGCACCATGGTCTCGCGTGTGGTTCAAGGTCTCCTGGAAAGACATACGGTGAGGAGGACAGACCTGGCCCCCTCAGTGGTCAGTATGCCAGGGCACTGAGCACACGGTGCCCCCCGCCGGCTGCTCGAAGGATCAGATAAGTGACTGAGCGTGAAACCTGGCGTATGAGTAGATGTCAGGGGCTGTGGGGGTTCCTGTCCTCTGCCCCATATCCTTCCTCCCCCAGGCAAATTCCAGCTACGCCTCCACGCTTGAACACGTGTGAGGCAGACTTGTGGGTACTGGGGAAGGCAGGTATCTCAGGATGGGACTGGTCAAGACAAGGGTCAGCCTGAGGACAAGGGCATCAGAGGGAAGGACACTCCATGGAAGAGAATACACATGACCTGCTCGACGGTTTTCCCGGGGGTCAGCCCAGGCAGGGACCCTCAATGAAACAGGTCCCAGCAGGCACACCCATAGCACAGGAGCCCTGGGTTTTAAACAAGTGCCCGTCTTGGCTCAGGACTTAAGAGCTTAGGCCTGCATACCCTGCTGAAGCGCGACGTGGGGTGTGGGGTCTTTACAGTGCATTTGGCAGTTAAGTGCAGCATTGTGTGCAAGGTGACTTCCCGACTGCATTTTAAAAATTGGAAGTCCCTAGCATGTAGTAGGTATTCAGTAAAAGTTCAGTGAATGCATGAACCGGGATCCCTTAATGAACACAGCATTTCTTGTGATTTTATAGTAAAACACTGAGCAGCTGCTGGTCCTTCCTTCTCACATGTCAAGGTCAGCAAGTGGTTTGGGCCAGGCAGAGCCTGTACCTGGGAGAAGATGGGGGGAGCCTAGAGGAGGGCCCTCCCCACTGTTACTTCCATCACCCAAGACTTGGCTAGCCCCCTGGCCTTCCCTACCCACGTTTTTGAGTTGAACAGTTACGGGAAGTAGCGTGTTCCTCCATCTCCGCGTGGGAGCCGATGGCACGTCGCGTATTAACTGACTAGTATTTGTGAAAGTTTCGGAGCGCTTGGGGAAACCCAGCATGATGAGCGAGGCAGAGAGAGGGGTTCTTCCGGTGCGGTGAGCTCACAGAAGGAATTCTAGGGTTGTGCTGATGAGACGGGGAAGGGAGAGAAGGAGAGAGCAGGTGTGGGTCCTTAGGGCCTGGGCATTCTGGGCCCGGGACTGGCATTTCCCTTTCGAGGGGACTGTCAACGTAAGGGCCCTCAACTCGCGCTGATAGAATGAAATAACAAATGGGACAAAGGATACGAGCACGCGGCGCGGGACTCGCGCAGAGCGCCTGGCTCGGCACTGGCCCCTACGGAGGGACCTTCTGCCCACTCTGAGACCTCACCTCCTCCCTGCCCAGGGCCAGGAAGCTCTCCTTCGTGCCCCCCAGAACCCTCACTGCCTCCCCACCTGCCCACCGCGCGTTGGGAGCTCTTTGTGGCGCCCAAGCGGAGAGAGGCTAGCCCCGCATGCGTGAGGCTGCCGGGCGGGGCGCGGGCGCCAGCCTCCGGGACCCCGCACGGGTGCGTCCCGCGCTGCAAGTGCGCGTTCCCGGAAGTCCCGCACCGGGGCAGGGGCTCGCGGTCCCGCCCCACCTCTGGAGAGATCCGGCGAAAAGCCAGGGCGGAGCGCGCGCCAGGGGGCCCCGAAGACCACCCGGCAGCGGTACAGACTTTCCGGAAAGGTCTCCATCTCCGTGCTGAGAGCTCACGGGAACTCGGGGGGCGCTGGGGGCGCCGCGGGGTTAGCTGAGCTTCCCAAACCAGGCGAGGGCAGAGGGGGGCGGGTCTCAGCCTAGCCCCGCGCGTTCCCCCTCTGGTGATTCCAGCGCGCGCCCCAACGCGGGGCGCCTGGGTCGGTGGGAGGCACGTGTGCGTGTCTATATGTACTGCGGACACACCCCTTCCCGGGAGCCCGTGCAGAGCCCCCGCCTTCCGCTCCGGCTCGGGGATCCCCTCCCCCAGCTCAGAGATCCCCGCGCGTCCCCTGCCCACTTTGCCAAGGCGATAAAGCGGCCGAGCCGAAGACAAAGAAACTCCTGCCTCCTCCACTCTCGGCCCCTCCGCCCGCCCCAGACACTCCCCGGCGCCCTCCCTGGATCCCGGCGACGTCGCGCGCACAGACACTCGGAGGAAGGGAGGCAGGGTGGGCGAGTCTACTCCCTGGCGCCGGCCAGCTGGAGGCTGCCCGTGCTCCCCGCCCGGCGACACCCCACGACAGCCGCGCCCCCCATCCTCTGCTCACCAAACCGTCCCGGGCCCCCAGTACCGCCACCCCTGACCACAACCGTCCCCCGCCTCCCCGGTTGAGCGATAGGGGGGCGCGGTGCACACAAAGCGAGGATGGGGGGCGGAGAGTGCCGAGGAGGGAGAGATCCCTCCAGGGCTCGGCCCGGGCCCGGGCAAGCTATTTACCCGATTTCTTCTTCGATCTCTGAGATGTCTGCAAAGATGAGGAAGACCACGAGCAGCGTGAGCGCAGCCAGCATCCAGCTCCGGAACTGCAGCTGCATGGTGGCTTCGCGCCCGCCGGGACCCGCACGGGCCGGCGCGAGGAGCAGGACTGGAGGGCGCAGCGGCGGGCGTCGGAGCCTCCGCGCGCGGCGCGCAGCGGGGCAGACACCCTGCGCTCCCGGAGAGTCCGGGCCAGCGGTGGTGGCGGCGGCGACAGCGGCAGACAGGGGTTGCTCAGGCGCGACGAGCCCGCTCGCTCCCTCTCGGCTCCCGCCCACCCCTCTTCTCCCCTCCCCTCCCCTCCCCTCTTCTTTTCTCCCCTCCCTTTCCCCGCCCCGCGTGGGGCACCGCACGCAGTTTGACAGCTTTGCTCCGCGCCCCTGCTCGCTTCCTCCCACCCGGGTCAACTCCAGTGTCCAGCCACCCGCCTGTGCTTCTCCCGCCCGCCTTCTTTCAGCTCCCGAGGGTGCTGGGATGTGGCCGGAGCCTGCCACTCCCTGCCTAGGGAAGCTGAGCTCCGGGCCCCGCGCGCGTCCGGCCCCGAGCTGAGCTCAGGAAGAGCGTGCACCGCCCTGTACCCCGCCGGCTGGCAAACGCCTTCCCTCCTCGCCTGCTCTTTGTCCAGCGCCTTCGCTTTCTTGCAAAGTTTTCCCAACACAAAGACCAACACCTGGGGACAGCCCCCAGGCGAGGAGGTGGTTTCAGCCAGGCAGAGGTTTCAGCAGTTGCTGAGTTAGGAGGGGAGGGGAGGGAACGGGAGGGGAGAAGAAATGGATAAGACAGGCCAACTTCCGCGGAGATGCTAATTAAATCTCTTAAGGGAGATCCCGGCAAGGTAAGAGAACCTTCCTCTGCCTGTGCCACGAGCCCTTCTGCCTCTTGGTGTGTAGCAAGGAGGGGCAGGAGGGAGGTTTGGAAGCTCGGGGACTGCTGGACAGCCTGCAGGAGGAGTTTCCACCATCACTTGTCTGGAGAGCAGAAGGAAGCAGCACAGAGACGCGGCAAAGCTCTGAGCTCCAAGAGTGGAAGAAGTCTCTTCCCCAGAGGAGGGCTGTACCAATCCCCTTCACTTTCCCCCAGCCCTTTGCAAAATTCATGCACCTCTCTCCTGTGACAGTGAACTTCTCTAAAACACCACACATTTCTCTTGGGGTGAGACGTTCTGAGGTTGAGCACAATGTTTCATGCCACACTCCCTGTCCCTGTAGAGGCGGTAACAGACATCAAAAGAGGGTTTCTTAACTGCACCCGCCGGACTCGTGCTGTAACCATCCTGCCTCCGAGTTTTCTGAGCGCCTAGATCTTTCCCTCCAGCTTGGAGTTCTGGAGCTGTATTGTTGGCGTTGTGTCTTGTTTTTCTGAGATAAATGATTAGGGTGTCTCAATAGGGAGAGGTAAGAACAGGGTACAGCTGTTACGTTGCCCAGTATTTCAGTCACCCATTCACTCACTCCATCACTCAGCAATATTTATTGTGCACCTACCCTGTGTCAGGCTCTGTGCTAGGGACCAGAGATACTCCGAGGAGAGAGACACACACGTCCTGCCCTCTAGTGGCTCATGGTTCAGAAGGAAGACAGATGTGCATGTGTGTAATTATCGTAGGGGACTGTGAGCTACAGGAGAACTAGGGTCCCCTGAGTAGCCTATGATTGATTAATGAGATCACCCAAGAGAGCAAAAAAAAAAAAAAAAAAAAGGCTGGCCTCTCTCTCCCCTGCTCTTTGCTTCTCTTCCAGTTACACTCACGATCCTAGACATCATGGGGAGAGTGCCCTGATCCTAAATCCAGCCCAGATCAGGTAAACCTCTTTGCTACAGCACTGTTCCATCAGAGTCTATTTCCACTTCCTATTAGGTGACCCGTGTTACCACCCCAGACGCGGAGCCTTCCTCTTTTGGACCCACTTGAGAAGAGTCATTAAGAGTGGCCAGGAAAAGTGGAAACTTACTGAACAATTCCACCCTTTATAGAGAAATCCTTGTCATCAGACCCACAGGGTGACATCCCTCAATGCATCTGCCGGCAACTAGAGCTCGCTTTGCAGTGGAGAGGCTGTTCTTGCACTGAGAGTCCTTGAGATGGGATTCTGCTCAGAGTGTATTCAGGAACCCTTGTGACAGTTGACCATGAAATACTTTCCATAGGCTCTTAAGGTTTGAATCCACGTGGGCTAGCTACTTCACAGTGACCTATGGACATGCACCACCCGTGCAGCTGTCTCCAAAACCTGAGTTTGTTGCTGGTAATCTGGGAAGACGAGGACTGAGCAGACTGGCAGCAGGTGTCATGTCTACTGGTGCTGGGTGAACGACCACGTGGGCACTCGCTCGGCTTGGCCACCCCGACCCCTCCTCTCCTTCTGACCCCTCTGCCTAAGCAAGTTCCTTTTCTTGCCTTGGTTTTTCCAGGAAACTGGAGGGCCCCCCAATAATCACTTCTGTAGGCTAAATAATGGAATGTTTGGGTTAAGGCAGAGGAATTAATATGGGAGTGGCAGCAAATTAAAAGTTGTTACATTCATTAACATTTTAACTCAATTAATGGAGTATATTAGCTATTCAGGCAATTAATAAGGCTGTGGGAAGTGCATATCAATGAGGGATAGAGGAGCAGAGGCCTCATGGGGTCACACCGCTAGTGGGGTCAATCAGCCAGGCAGCCCTTCCTTATTTTGACCCAAGAAGACTGCCACCCAAAGCTGAAATTTGTGGAAAACCCCAAAACTGTATTTGCATTTACACATCTAACTAAACTCCATCCCCCGCCCCCACCCCTCAGCCCCAGGTGTGCAGAGTTTCCACCTGGACTCCTTCCTGGGGGTAATAAAGAATCCTCCGTGTGCTCCTGTCACACAGGTCCCATTGTCTCCATTTTATATTTGTGGCAGCCGAGGCTTAAAAGCGGTTGAATTGTCCAAGATGACTCGGTTGTGAGAGAATTTTAATTCAGCCGGCCTCTCCCGGGCTCAGCAACTTCTGGGTTCCCGGATGGCCTTGGACCCTGCCAGCACTTCGGGCAGTTCTGAATGGGTTTGTAAGCAGGCACCGTCTCTGATTCTGACTGCATCCCATTAGTTCCGGTATGTCAGGATTCGGGGAAGAAGTTGGTCTTTCCTCGCCTCACACCCTTCATCACTGGTGAGACCGTGTTCATAAATGTCAATTTTCATCTTTCCACATGGAAGAGACTAGTCCTTCCTGTCACTCCAACTTGAAAAAATAAAAATCTCAATGATAAACAATCATTTTCTTATCTAAACTTCTGACCTACTACCTAACACCCTTGAACTTACTCCGGAAAACAGTTTAGAATGTTAACCACCAGGTGGTAATGGCCTTGCTTTTCTATCATCCGAGAAGGAGGAGCTGTGAACAGCTCTGTGTGGGATGTGTGTGGGTGGGGGCGGGGGAGTACAGAGAAGTGATATATAATAGTCGGAATCGACTAATAGGCTATTGTGTTTCTGCACCTCCAGTAAGTGAGAGAACCTGCCTTCTCTTTGGAAATTTACACTAAATTTGAATGTTCTTGAAAACGCAACGTTCTCCAGTTCAGAATCAAAACCCTGGCGGTAACAAGATGGGAAAGTAAATGGGCACATTTGCATTCCATTTGTAGCTTTTGTAAAGAGCAAAATTGTATATTAGCCAAAGAAAGAGAAGAAATACACCCAAGCAATTGCTGTAAATGTTTCTGGGATTATCAGCAAGCGATCTGGGGAGGGATATGGTATAAATTGGAGGCGGAGGTGACAATGGAGATGGGGGATGATTCCATTTTTGCTGGGATTTTTTCAGACTCTTCAGTTGGGACCAAAGGTGGTTTTGAACCAAAAACACCAAGTCAGGCACCGGGTGGCAGGGATAAAGAGGAAAGAACTCCCTCTCAAGATTCCCCCCAGAGCTTCAGTGGAAGTGTCACTGTGGGGTCTGCATCACATTTCTGAATCAGCTCACCTGGCTTTGCCCGGAGTCCAGCTGGCTCCTGTCAGTCATCCCTGATACTCAGTCCGGAGTCACTTCTCGTAGCTTCTGTTTGGATCCCAGACCTCTTCATTCTCAGAGCTGGAAGGGTGGGTAGAGATGGTGTGCTCCTGTCTGCTCCCATCCATTCACCCACTTGACAGGTGTTCTGGCCCCACCTACTGTGTGTCTGGAATACACTAGACGGCTGGGATGCAGTGGTGAATCACAGGCACCATTCCTTGGTGGAGCTTGGATTCCTGTGGGATTTTACAGATGGACACCTCTGGGACCCAGAGACCCAGCGACTTGCCCACGGGTCCACAGCTGACAACAGAGTCCCCCGCTCTCTTGTCCCCCAGTTCAGTGCTAGTTCTCCTGCACGTATACTATTTTATTTTGTTTTTCATGACATTTCGATGAGATTATAAACTCCCAAGGAGTCAGGGAGCTGTATTCCTCTTCTGGTCCCACATTATCTAACATGGTAGAAACCAGATGGAGACCTGTTCTGGCCATGGCCAAGTTCTGGCAATGGCCAACTTCCAGCCACCACCATTGAAAAGGAGTGTGCACTGACACACCAAGATAAAGTACTTCTACCACATGCATACAGTAATGAAACAATCTCAAGGGCGTAGATAACAGTAAAAGGCAGAAAATCTCATTAGAAAGTTGTGAGTTCTGAGTATGTAGTGCCTTTGTTTTAGTACAGTTTATTTCATTGTAAGTTTATATGCTTTAATTTTTAGTAAGGGCTTTGTTGAACAGTCAGATGAGTCATCTCCGGCGCAACACTGGTGACCAGTGGTCACAGGATGTTGTCCCCATCACCATCAGTTTGGTGAGTGTGCTTGGTGAAACCCCACTTCTAAAGTCAGCTCCAGATGGGGGATAGTGTCCAACATCTCGGCTGAGTCCACCAGAATGTCACCCTGCTCAGGTCTTAGCACAAAACATGGGGCTCTTGTCAAAGGTTCCTTCGGGCGTCCTCTTCTACCTCTCTCCTGCCTCAAATGGAGTCTTGGTTTTGTGCATCGTCTCTACCCAGTTCCCGCCAGTCAGACTGGACAAGGCAGACTGGACAAACTGTGGGAGGATCGAGAGATCAGCGTTTTTGGCTGCACGAGTGCATTAGCTTGGAAAGGGCAGCTGTGGGGACAACGGACAAGACCTTGGCAGGTTTGCTGACCTGTCAGTCAGTCTCCAGCTCCGCACACAAGTCCTCATCAGCCCCGTCCCTACGATGAGTGTGTGGAGCCAGGACTAGAAATGACACAGTCTGTGGGCAGCAGAGCCGTTTCTGCAGCTGAGGTGCAGATTGTTGGGTCTTTCACATGTTTCTTAGCGCCCTCCTCTGCTGCTTTTACTTCGTTGTTATCACCCTGGGAAGGCCATGTGGTTTGATTAAGCAGATTTTTTATTCTCATGATTTGACATTGGGGGCTTTTCTGACCCTGGAAGGTACCTTTCCCTGCGCTAGTCAATTCCAAGAGATAGTAAAGGATTTGCTGGGGGGTGTGCCTTTCCCAAACCAATCAACCAGCCCAGAGCCCACACCCTAACCACTTCCTTTATGAGCTCTTACACTCTGGGCCGCTATCCACCTGCCCCAATCACCCTAAGGCCAATTAGCCCCTATGCCCCAGCACCCACTGAGTTATGCAGATGAGTCAGTGCTGAGGCTGCTGACCCCGTCCCACCTGTTTATTTCCATGGAAGCATCCTGACAACCCTGCTAGCGGCTGCACAGCAGGGCACGCCCATCCCTGTTGAGAACAAACTGTCTTTCCAGTGCCAGGTGTCTCCCAAGCCATTGGCCTCACTGTCGCTGAATATTGACAGTCCGATATTTACAAACATGAGTTAGAGCAGTGCTTCTCAGGCTACATGCGGTGGAGGACCAGGCTGTGTGTTTGTTGTGAACGTATCATCAATTGCCAACCGGTGTGTGTCCTTCCCCATGACTAGCATGCAGCTCACACCACGTGACACTCATATGTTAGCCACTGCCCAAGCCTGCTTCATCAAGACGAGCCAGAGGTCACATATATAGATGTCACAAAAATGACCATTTCTGTGCTTCTCTCCGCATGGGCCAGTAACCTACCGTTCACACGCCAGCACTGGTGCGTGGAGTAGTACTGGTTTAGAGTTGATTTTAAGATCACTGTTCAGAACTTTTATGTGACCTTGATCTCTCTTAAGATTCATTTTCCTTGATATTAAGTGGAGAAGAGGATCATACTTAACTCATGAGTTTCAGTAAGAATGCACTAATGGTACCTCAAGTACTTAGTAGAATGCTAGCACAAAGTAAGTGATCATTCCATACGGGCCCTCGTTTATTATTTAGGATAATGCAAAGATGGAAAGGGTATATACACAAAATGCAAACAGTAGTTATCTCTGGGTGGTGAAATTGGAGGGTTCTTTCTTTTTCTCCGTAATTTTTTTTCCAGTTTATAAATTTTTTGCAATGATCATAAATTATTCTGTAATCAGGAAGTAAAGTCATTAAAATTTGTTGTGCCTATTTTCTCCGCACTGAATTTTTTTTCTGCCAGAGTTTAATATTCTTCCTCAATAACCCAATATAAACACACCTATTTAGTAAAGAAAATTGGTTTTGCAAACAATTTCCTACCGTTCTTTGATGTTTTGTAAGTATCTACCTAATTAATATTCCTATTGCTATTTCTGAAGGGGGAGAAATATCATAGTCAATGCAACTAGGCCCCGCTGGCATTGGAAGCCCTGGCGATGCTCCCCTCTCACAGTCTTCTCACCTGATGTCACTGGGTCATCACCTAACCTGGACTTCTCTTTTGATTGCTCTGAGTCACAGTCCAACCGCAGCTTCTGGAGAGAGGAGGCTTCATGCCTAGGAAACACCCCCCCATCCCCCTGGTCAGCTTCCTTCTCTGCTGCACCACTGCTCAAACTCTGAGGCTGGTGGCCTCGTGCAGGAAGCAATACCGAGGATGTGTCAGAACGAGTCGTGGAGCCAATGAAAACATGAGGATCAGCTCTTCACAAATAAAGCCCTCGGCCAGGACTTCCAGGCATCCCACTGTGCACAGCTCCCTGAGAGGAATTGTCCTCACCTTGAGTGTACCTAGGTGACCCCTACATATCTTGGAATATTCCTTTTTTCCCCCTCTAGGAGGAAATTACTTTTGAGATGTAAAAGAAAGTAGTAATTTAAGTTTCTCCAGACAGCTTTTTTTTAGAGAAGAGAGATTTACAAAATCCCCATTGTCTCAAACTCTTCCAAACACTATAAGGGTGTTATTACTGCTTAAATTCATTAGAATTAGCCTGTTTTGGAAAGACTACATTTATGACCTAGTAGTGTTGTGTGTTGTTGTGTTACTGATATTTTCTATGATACATTAGAATGCCATGCATAACTGAAGCTTCGAGTAAATGTTTACCGACACGGAGATAATTCTGACAGTTCTAAATGATTATAGAGATTTGTAGCTGTGTACCTGCCTTCATGTCAACACATTATGGGTAATAGCTGCAATTTGTTTGCTTCCAAGTCCTTGGTCAGTAACAGAACCCGCAGTTGTTGCCTTGATCCAACGGCGAAAACACGGCCCGTTCTGCAGGTTTCTAGAAATTCACTGAGATGACAGATGAGTGCTCGGCCACTCTTTTGGTCTGAAAGCAGTTTAGTAAATTTTCTCGAAGGGTCCTGGGAGCAGTGGTGGCTTCCAGCCTTCTGACATCACTGGGCACATCGCAACTCCTGAGTCACAGAAATGCCTCCTGATTTTCCCAATAGAGCTACGCACAGGTCCCCAGAGATGAGAAAGGCCGGCTTGAGTTTTCAGTTTTCTTTCAAAGGGAAAAACCCAGGGTCTCAGACCCAGAAAGGCCCCGAAGGGGATTATTACAGTTCCCTAAGTGGCCATCACAGCCTCAGCCAAACTCTGTAAATTTTACCAGAGGGACCCACTGGCTCAAGTTCATGTTCTCAGCTGTTAGTGTAGGTTGTGGTTCTTGAGTGTGTGGGGGAAGGTCAGAAAGAAGGGGAGACCCGGTTATACAAATGGTGAACCCGTAGGACTTCCTTTACAGTGTCCTTGCTTTTTTCTTGTCCCCTGTGTGAATAAGCCCCATTTGGGCCACTTGGGATGTGTGCTTATGTGGCAGTTGTCTAAGGTATAAGGGACCTCGTCTGGCCTTTTAGAAGGACCCCCCGCATTCCCAGCACTGACATTCTATTTCCCCACCTGCATGGCTAACTCGCCGGCTCTCATAGATTTTACAAAGCTTTTATGTTCTGTAATGAACTCCTTGCAAAGGAGCATATTCTCTTAGGGTTCCGGGCCTAGCAAAAGGGACCACATGGTCCCTCCCCCGCCTTCCTTCTGTCTGCCAGCCTCTGGGAGGGCCAGAGGCCCTTCCTGTGCCATGAGTGCCCAGGGCTCAGCCCACAGCTGGCCTCTGGCAGAGGAGTGCCCACGGAGGACAAACCCGAAAGCAAAGCTGCCTCCCTTTCAAGCTCCATTAGGGGCATGTGTTGGGGGAGGAAATCAATGGGAAATATGAAGCTGGAGGATCAGAGCTTCTTTTTCCCATTTCTAGAAAGGAATGGACCGCAGATGGCGATGGGGCAGAAATCACCAAGCGGCACCCTTTAAAAAAAATAACAGAGAAATTTAAAAACTCACATCCAACAAACATTTTTGTTGTCATTTTCGACATTTCCAGCTAACAGAAGATAACCGCTAAAATAGATCATTGCCACTTTGTTCTTTTTATTTCTTCACGGGGCAAAATACCAGCAGGACCCAGGATGGCAGGGCGCGGCTAGCCGTTGTGAGAGCGAGACACTTTGTACGGGAGAGCAGTGACGGCTCTGAGGTCCCTGCTGCCACCTGAAAGAAATGAACTCTTCAGGGTCAATAATATTGACGAGCCATCATAATTTGCTAGATAATAGCAAACCATTTTGCAGTTGTTGCTTTCAGAAGCTAGTAAAGAGTGGGCTTCCATAGGGAGTGGTTACCCACTCAGAAGCCATCCTCACCCACCGACAAAATACAATGTCAAGTGTATTTTCGGGGAAGCCATGGGCAGGAATAACACCGTTTTGATGTTTGTAAAATAGTCTCCGCAGAATCAACCCTTACTCTGCTTTCTCACAACTAGTGCACTTATGGGCCGTACCGCAAAAGGAGGATTGTTTATTCTTTCTATCAGTCATTTGATTTCTCTGATGTGGTCACCCCTGGATGTTCTCATTTTTAGCTCACTCCCGGGAGGCTTTTCCGAGCTTTCCTTGTCCTGCTGTAATAGCGGAGGGGGCCCACCAGGTGGCGCTGTGCTGGAGAGGGGAGTGGAAATGAAGCCAGGGCCCAGCGGATACTGGGCCTGAGGGTCCCAGAGAAATTGAGAGAATGGGAACGGGGAGAGGACACAACAGTCTTGCATTTTGCTTATTGACCTGGGTAGACTCATGGAAGCCAGTTTCAATCGCCACGTAATTGGAATTGAGCGGAAAAGTAGACACAGTATCTCTGGAAATCAGTATTCAAGGCAAACAAACGGAGCGGAGATGGACATAGACTACTAAAAACTGGAAAATCCAAGTTTCTTCCGCTGTGGGGTCCTTTTCTTAATGCCCCGTCTAGCCAGGGTGAAGACATGAAATTTGAGCAGTTCTTCATATAATCAATAATGGAAATCAATAAGAGATCGACACCTTGCACGGTCCCTGGTTTGGACACAAAGAAAGTAGGTGTGCATTTCTAGCTATTTGAATTCAAAAGCTAAAAATCATGAAAGGTCCCCACATTCCTTAGTGATCCCGACATATGGTAGACGACCAACAATCAGATGGTACATAAAACAGCAAATCCATGTCCTCTGGGAAAGAGGACGAGCGAGGGTGATATTAGCTCAACATTTGTGTCCTCACCATTCATGCGAGCTACTAAATACCTTCCCCTATGTGCCCAGCACGGTGCCCAGCACTCTGATACTTAAGAAATAGAAGCGAGAGCTTGGCAAAAAGATGCCCGGTTCAGTTATGGGGTGGTGCTTGCAAGTGTTGCCCAGACGTAGCGGCACCCAGCCCCTCGTTAACTTAACAGATTGCTGTTGTCAGCCCTCCAGGGATGTGGAGTTGAAGCTGCTGAGGTTCACAGCGAGGGTGGGCGTGTTTATTTATTTTGTTGTTGTTGTTGGTATGTGGGTAGTTCCCTGGCTGGGAATCGAACCCAGGCCGCAGCGTTGACAGTGCCGAAGCCTTAGCCACTACACCATCAGGGAACTCCAGAGTGTGGGCGTATTTAGAAATGGATTTCTCATCACTCCCAGGTTCTGAAAGCAAGAGCGTGCATGGCTCCTGTCGCAGGTGAGGAGGAAGCAGACTCAGAAGCTGCTGTCATTTGGTCATTCATTTATGCTTTTTAAGACATCTAGTTTGCCTCCCAAGAAGAGAAAGCTGATCGACTTCTGTGCACTTTGTCTGTCTTGGAGTTCCTGCTGACCCATTGTCGTCGGACGTCTTTTATGGTAAAGACTTAGTGCTTTCCAGTCCCCTGTATCAGGCAGTTGGCTTTGCTTCTGGAATGCTTTTTTTCCATATTTGGAGGAAATAACTATTTTTCACCAACTGCCTCTCCCTTATAAAGCGTGGTTCATAAACTCAAAGCCCAGATTTGATCTGAGCCCCCAAAATATTTTCTTGGGCCAGCAAAATGTTTATAAATGTTTTTGGGTCTGAAGTCCAGCTCTCAATGGGAGATCATCTTAATACCTTTGTGGCGTCCACAGCTGGCTCTCAGCCTCTCAGGTTGACTAAATCAGGTGCATTTTGCACCCACACAGGATGAATTCAGATTTAACCACAGCCAATCCGATAGCCCAGGCCCTGGGAGGTAACGCCATCGAATGTCCTTAGGAACAGTGAGTAACAGGACAAGCAGGACCCCATCCCAGTGCAGCATTGACCCGTCGTACTGCGCTCCTTCGGGAGCGTTGTCTTCTCTGGCTGTCTCAGGTTCACGTGGCCATCAGACTCCATCCATTTGCACAAGTCCTGGTTTATTAACTTGAAACAATCAAAGGCAAGGAGTGTCGATCTTTCTTCCCCTTGTTATCTCCGAATGTTCTCTGACTGTGAAAGTGCTTATGGGAGAGAATTAGTGAGAGGCCTTTGCTTTTGAAGCTACAAAGACCTGCCTGGGGCTTCACCCCTGCTTCTGCCTAATAAGATCTCTTTTCAAAAAAAAAAAAAAAAAAAAAAAAGTCCCTTCCTGACAAGAGGCTTGGAGGAGTAACTGGGGAACTTAATTTCTTTCCAATAACTATGGGAAAATAAACCCAGAGGAAAAAAAACAACCTGAAAAATCATGGGATATCTGTCTGGGGAAGGAAAATACAGATTTTCCTGATAGTCATCCTCAGGGGTAAGTGGGTTTCAATGCTAACTATCCAAATGAGACTTCAGATCAAGTCATGTGAACTCCATGAAATTCAGTTTCTTCCTATAAATAATGAAGATCTTGGCTGTGACCCTTGCTCTGTCCTCTTTCATAGAAAAATGTCCTTGCATGGGCTGTCACTTCTCGGTCTCTATTTCCTGTTTTCCTATTGCCTCCGCAACCAATTCCAGACAGCATTTTGCCCACCATTCCTGTGCTGTGGCACTTACCTACCTCGCCAATGGCCTCGCCATCTTGCCCCTCAAGAGGCCCATTTCCACCTCCATCTTACCAGACCTCCCAGCAGCATCTGATTCGGCCAGCCCCTCCTTCCTCTTCCAAGACTTCTACCTCTTGGCTTCAGACAGAACACTCTCCGGGGTGGCCCTCTCTTCCCCTGTTTTTGACTCTTTTGCTCCTGCTCCGGCCAATCAGGGCACAATTCTGCGTCTCTTACTACCTTCCGTAGCAACACACTTTCAGTAGATCTGGGCTGGGAGTGAGGATGCTCACGCCACTGGCCCAGGGGCCACATTTTGAGAGCCATTGATCTAGTCGCCATTGCAATGAATGGTGCCACCATCTACACAGTTGCGTAGGCCAAAAAGCGAGGAGCCATTTTTGATTCTTCTGTTTCCTTCATGGCCATGGCCAGGATCTTAATCACTTAGATCAGGGGTGTCCAACCTTTTGGCTTCCCTGGGCCACATTGGAAGAAGAATTGTTTTTCGGTCACATGTAAAATACACTAACATTAGCAATAGCTAATGAGCTTAAAAAAATGCAAAAAAAATCTCATAATGTTTTAAGAAAGTTTACAAATTTGTGTTGGGCCACATTCAAAGCCATCCTGGGGCGCATGTGGCCTATGGGCCACCGGTTGAATGAACTTGACTTAGATGAATAAGCTGAGTTTTGGAGGCTGTGTATGACTTGACGACAGTCTCATGCTGTGACGTGGAATTTAAACCCATTTCCCTCTGAGGCTGCTGCCAAATCCGATGGTCTTCCCTCCCCATGATAGACCTGCTGCAGTTTTTTGGGGAAAACAGGTGTGCGTCTGCACCTCTTTCTCCCTGACGACCGAGGAGAGATGTCCAACTGAGACATCTCTAAGGTTATGAGGGCTAAGAAGTGAGGGCCCCATGTGACATGGTCATCTAGAAGACCAGGAAGTCATTTGAGTGGCATGGGACAATTGCTGAGCAGGGTTGGGTGCATGTTTAAGACCTGAGGGAGTGAGTCCAGCGTGCACAGGCCTGGGTATTCCCTCGCCATGCTCCCATAGGCCACCGGGGCTCTGCCACAGAGGCCCAACTGGAATTGCGGAGTCAGGGGTCACGTGCATTTTACGTTTTGGTGGCCATTGCCGAAGGAGCTGTGCAAATGTAGTCTCCCTTCGAAATGTTTTTTCGCACCTGCTAATAGTGTTGTATCAAACTTGTTGAGCTTTGCCATCTGCTAGGTGGGAAAAATTGGTATTTTGCTGTTTTAAATGCAAATTATTTCATTATGTGTGAGAGTGAACATCTTTTTTACTTTATGCTTTTTCTGCAAAGTACCTATTCACGATGAGGACGACTTAAGAATTTTAGGATAATCAGGTTAAAGAGAAAATACATTGTCTGTCTAAGCTCCTGGGCAAAATCACAAAATAGGAAGGAGGAGCTCCTCATCCCTTGGGGCTAAGGTGTAGATGCTGGCATCAAAGGTGTACCCTTTTCTGGAAAGTAAGGCTTTTCTCTGTACTGGCTAAGGAACATGTTGGCTGGGCCCACAACCCTCCTCAAACACATCCGCATCCCACCCAGGTGTAGGTACCAGCCAACAGGAGGCCAGTGCCTAGATTCCCAACTCCTGCCACGGTAATCTCACCTCTAATCACAGTGCAAAGTTTGCCCATGAGACAGTCCCAGAGAAACACTGAAAGGGAAGGAAAAGCAATGAATAAAATGAAACGATAAAATAAATCCTCTGGCTGATGGGTTCATGGGAAACTGCGAGTCGGAATTATGCATGTGGCAGCATGGCCGTGATACTAATGAATTCCAAAACTTATGAATCATATACTTGGTAACTTGCTGTATAACTCCTTAACAGAAAATACGACTCCTAAATCTAGTAAGTTTGTCTAAACCGAGACCCGTGGGAGCCTACGCACACTGAGCTGTTCCAAATTTTTAACCTGGAGTGCGAAAGAAATCAACCTTGTGGATTTCTTTTCCTGTTGTGTGTGGGGGGCGTGGTTATGAACAGGTTCTGTTGAAAGGGGACTGAGATGCCCCCTAATCTGCCCTTGGAGATGGGGCATGGCACTGCCGTAAACAGGGAACCTGGGGCCTTGTGATAAGATGTAGGTTCAGAGGCAGAGACCTGTCCTGAGGGTGTGGATGTGGCCCCAGGTGTCCAGGCTTGCTGGAGCTGTGACAGTGTCCTCACGCAAATGTGTGATTTACATTTAGGGTGCCTCGAAGTGAGGTTGGAGTCGCCAGCCAGCATGTGGGGTGGGTTGCGCCAGGTGAACGCTTTTCTAACTGGGTTCTGTGAAGCCCAGTGTCCTCGTGTGTGACTCCAGACCTAGGTGAGACCCAGATGGGGGGCACACCTTAGCAGAAGCAGCTCTGCCCTTACCACCTGCTTAGATTGTGCTTCTGTCTACGACAAAAAGTGTTTTGCTGCCCATAACACATTTGGGGTGCTTCTTAGCACCCTCCTATGCCGGGGACTGCGTCGAGGTCTTCATGTACGGTAGCTCATTTGGACTGTGACAGCTGGCTCACAAGTCTCACACGTGACAGAACTGAGACTCAGACAGGTAGTGCGGCCTGGCCAAAGGCCCGCAACTAGAGAGTGCTGAGGCTGGGTGCTACGGTCTAGGTGTGTAGTTTAATTCCTCCCTTGGAAAGAAAGGAGTTCAGAATCAGTCAGCCTTTGGTCCGCAGAAGTTTGCCTGTCGCACACGGTCCTGGCTTCCCCTAACCTCTGTTTCACAGAGATTATTAAAACACCCTAAAGAACAGGATTTCCCCATACAGAGAGGTCTTTTCTTTCACTATTCCCCATGTTTTGTCCTTGAAAAATCAACTTGGTTGAAAGAACACACCAGGTTTGTTCAGGGTTGATCTTACAATTTGTCAAAAACAACTAAAGGCTGAGCCATAGCGGGAGCTTCTCAGGGAAGGGCTCAGGTCCCAACACCTATAAGAAAGGATGACGTTTCCCCCTGCGAGTAAACCAAGTTCATTCCGCACCGCCCCTCCGGGAAGCGCTTGGCGTGAGGCCCTGGCCTGTCGGTGGCCTTGTCTGGGCAGGAAGTAGGTCCGGCCGCAGGGCTTTTCGGCCCCGGCCCGTGAAACCCCGTCTTGGTTTCACAGCCAGACAAGACCTCTCCAACCCCATCAGCTTTCTCTGCTTCATCTCCAGCATCTCCATTGAAAGACCTTTTCTTCCAGCCTCACTTGTGCCCACCAGCCATGGGAAAACCAAGTGAAGTTGTCAGTCTGAGACCCCGGAGGCTCTCCCTCACCTCAGATCCCACAGGAAGTGCAACTGGCTGGGAAATTGGCCTTGACATCGAGCCAGAAACACTACACCTCACCTGGACGGGCAGGTGCTGCCCCCTGCCTGGTGGGTCCCCTTGGGCTGAGTTAACACCCCTTTGAATAAGCACATTGTTGTTTTGTTGGTTTGTTTTTTTAAAGGCATCTAGGTAATACATATTTGGAAATTATTTTAAAATTTACTGAAAAATCTATCACTCAATACAACCACGGTGTCATTTTGGTTTAGTTTAATGGTTTTTCCTATGTAAAATATAAATATTAAGAAAGTGTGCATCCATGTTGGTATCCTGTTTTTTTGTGTTTTTTTTGGTGCAATATGACAGCATAGAATTGTACAAATGATTATGCTAGTGAAGGGAGGGTGCCGT
Organism: Lyroderma lyra; assembly: GCA_004026885.1. Lineage (NCBI taxonomy): Eukaryota > Metazoa > Chordata > Mammalia > Chiroptera > Megadermatidae > Lyroderma > Lyroderma lyra. The sequence continues at coordinate 26,649 of PVJL010002786.1, forward strand.
CTGGGCTGGAGAGAAGACGGAAGGCTTTGGAGCCAGACAGACTTGTCTGCGGGCGTCTGCTGCCCCTCACCAGCTGCTGTGACTACCTTGTTCTCTCTGGGCCTCCTCTTTTCACTTCTAACCCAAAGTAATGTCATCTGCCTTTCGTGAGGGCGTGGGAGTTACATGAGCAAAGGTTCGTTAAGGGTTGCTTACCTGTGCCACTTTCACTGTGACTATGGAGTGGACGTGTGATTCTGGGCTGGTCCCCCATTCTCAGGCACGTTGTAACTCTCCTCTCTACGTGGTGTTTGGCAGGTTTCACGTGTCTCCGTGACACTTTGTTGCAGGCTTAAAGAGCGAACGGACTTCTGTTTGCTGCCTTGGCCAGCACATCTCTGGGCAGCTTGGCCTGTTGTTAGACATGTAATGCTGTGAGCAAAGGCCCAAACTCTTGGGATGCCAGGGCCAGGTGACCTCCTGAAATGTTCCAGGAGAGCTGGATATTGATACCAGTGCCTCTGGGCTCCAGTCTGTGACTGGAAAACAGAAATACATCGATTCAGTTTGCCTAAAATCAGTTCAACCGAAAAGACTTACAGAATCCCTTCTATGGGCCAGACTTGCCTCTAAATAAGGAATAAAAGTAGGTCCCCAGTCACTTTGTAGAGGGAAGGGGCGGACAGACACGTTTCAGTCAAACTTAGCGTGTGGCGAGTGCTGAGAGGTCACAAGAGGAGATAGCAGGTGCAAAGGCCGGTAAGAGCGAACTTGGGGTGTTTTGGGGATGTCCAGGAGCCCCGCGTGACAGGCATGTGGTGAAGCAGGGATAGAGAGAAGGAGCTAAACATAGAGGGGAGGCAGGCCAGGCCACCCCGGGTCTTGTTGGTTAGGGTGAGGAGAGTTGGATGAACGGTCTCCACCTGCTCAGGTCTTGGAGGTGGTACCCACAAAGGCAGGGGTTTCCCGCCACAGGGAGTGAGGCCTGTGAGGTCCCCTGGTGCTGTGGCAGGTGGGGACAAAGCCACAGAAACCACAACCTAGACAGCCCCACAGGGCCGGCTGTGCTAAACCCCTTCCTCACCCGCCTCCCTGCCTGGGGGCCCTGTCATCCCACACTCAGGAGACTGTGGTTAGCGGGCTGTTGCATTAGCAGTAACCAAACAATTAATTTTTCTGGTGCTGCACGAGCCTTTGCCTGAGCTTTTATAAGCATGCTGTTGGGAAATGATTTCAAGTAAGAGTCTGGGCTTCCTTCAGGCCCCCCGACGTAGGTAACTGGGCTTCTCTGAGCGCCCCTCTGAAGCCAGCGTAATCCCACACCTGTCCAGGTCAGCGTGGGAAAGGTGTGGCTGTCTCCAGAGCCCTCTTTCTCCGGATGAGGAAATTGGGATCGAGAGAGGAGGGAGGGACTTGTCCAAGGAAATGCAGGGACTCAGAGGCAGAGCTGGGAATAGAACCCACAGGAAGCGTAACTGGCTGGGAAATTGGCCTTGACATAGAGCCAGAAACACTACACCTCACCTGGATGGTCAGGTGCTGGGTGGGTCCCCTTGGGCTGAGTTAACAGGATTTGGGTCTCAAGGACAAGGGGAGAGGCAATTTGATTTTATTCCTCTCAGGTCAAGGCCAGAGCAGGAGCACTGAAGGATATTCTGGTGGGGGGCAGATTTATGGGGTGCACATACAACATACAGAGCGCATTGGGACAAGAGTGAGATCAGCTGGTCAGAGGAATTGCAAGCATGTCATGGGGATGAAGATCCATGGAACCAACAGCATGACGCTCCGGAGAGGCAGGAGGTCAGCGGTGCAGAACATAAGTGAGTCCACATAGGTGGACTGACGTGAACAGATAGTGTCCTTCACTTGATTTGTGTTATTTTCTCTGCCATTAATTGATAATGCTATTGCCACGGTACTACTTCACGTTTACTTCTAAATACATAGCACTGCGACTCCGTCACCCAAGGTGAGCTGCCCGTCTGCAGGTAGGCCTAGAACTGGAACCATGCCTTAGAAGGGAGAGTCCCTGCCCCCGCTGCACGCTGCAGGGGGCTTTGTTGTTGTCCATACCCCACCCCAGAGATGTTTATCTAATTGCTCTGGGGTGGAGATCTGTGGTTGTTCGGACCACTGAGCAGTGTTTTTTCCATCCTGTTGATATTGGGCTTAGCCCTGGGATTCGCTTGGGTCAATGGGGTGTTACTGGACATGATGTCAGTGGAAGCTTTACCTGCACTGACTTTGGCCTGTCTCTCTCTCTCTCCAGTGATTTGTCACGAGAAGAACATGCCCGAGGCAGCCGCTGGCCTAAGGGGAAAGGAAACATGCATGAAGCTGACCTGACCCCCACCTGCCGTCCGGAGCGTTGGCCCAGCTGAGCCCAGCTTTGATCAGCTGAGCTCCAGCCCACCCACAGACCTGTGAGTCAGAAATAAGAGCTCGCTTTGAGCCCCCGAGGTTTGAGATGTTTGCTACACAGCCTTGTTATAGCAATGTCTAACTAATACAAGGCCTCTGCTGTACAAGATTCCGATTTATTTGGTTAGAGTTGAGGCCCAGGCATTACTGTCGTTCAGAATGCTACCCAGGTAATTGTGATCTGCAGCCAATTTGGAATATCACTTCTCTGCCCGCAAGTCAGGTGACAGGATCGCTGCTTAAAGTGGCATTAATGATAATTGAGACATCCTTACTAAAATTTCAGACCCTTTCGGCTTGCCTCCATGAATATCTGCCTTTGGTCACTTAAGTCTTTCTAGTGGAGTTCTGGGGGAGGAGAAACAGGCTCTGTTCTGATTTTGATGTAGTGGAGGAGGTTGGACTACATTATTTCCTCTGGCGTGAACACTGTACTATTTTACACCATTATATTTGTCATTATAATCTGTGTAGCAATGGCCTGAAATGGTCCAACCCTTAGCTAGTGCTCCTTAAGTCCCTTAAACAGAGTCCTATGGGTCCTGTCTCAGACATTAAGCTGAACTGACCAACTGGGGCTCCAGATGCCTTGACCTTCAAGGCTGAGCTGTGGGCCCCATCAGGCCACGGCCCTTGAGGGGGTCCCTGTGGATCCTTGTGGGTCTTGTCTGGTTGGCTTTTTATTACACTGGGCTCCATTTCTGTCCCACTTTGAACTCTGGGCTTTGCAGTCTGGGCTCCAGTCAGTGCTGGTTCTTTGGACTTGAGGTTGAGACTTGCTCAGCTTTCACTTGCTGACTCTGACTTGGCTCACACCTCCAGCCCACTGGTTCTCAGTCTCACCTGGGGAACTTTAAATAAGCTTGATTCAGATCCCCTCCTCCCCAGGAATTCAACCAGAATTTCTGGGCTTGGACACCGAATTTCCATGTTCTTTCCAGATGACTCTAACAGGCAGCCAGGGTTGAGAGAACCATTCTCTGGCAGAAACCACTCCTGTGCCCCTGCCTCTACCTGCATCCCCAAAGCTTTGCTTAAACGTCTCTCACGATGGCAGGGCGGGGGTGGGGGTGCTGTTTCCACCAGCAGAGTTTTAACCCAACAACCATGTTTCCATGTATTCATAATAACAGAGCACTTTCAACAGCAGTCCCAAACTGGTAGGTACTTTCCCCACCCTCACTCATATTTCAGTAGAGTTTGAACTAAGCCACTGGTCATTAGGTTGCAGGCTACGAACAGACGCATCTGGACAAAGAGAACGAGGTGCTCGTGTGGGAGAGACCCAGACAGAGAGCTGCAGGGCCACGCGGAGTAGGAAGCGAAGCCACTCTGCGTAACGAGGAGCCCACGGCAGGTGCTTTGCCGAGCAGCGCGGCTGATGGATAGTCTGTACTTACAGTGAACTTGGAGCAGATGTATAAGCAGAGACAGGGTGTTTTCTGCACACAGGAGCGAGCGAGGGCTCTAGGCAGAGAAACCACGTCCCAGCCCAGATTGAAGTGCAACAGGGATGACAGAGAAAGCAATGTCAGGAAACCCAGCTGAACTGGGTGGTGGGCAAGCTTCCGGGGTCGCTCAGGACGGGGCCCACCCGTGCTGTCGTGAGGAGACACCGGAAATTCATGTCCACATCTCACTGTGTGTTGTTTGCAGTTTGTTGTGTGCCCCAGAGCTTCAACTGATTGTCAGGTACGTGGGTTATCATTTTCTCCTGCAGGGTGGGTTCCTCATCTTCAGTGAACTCTTTTTGCCGTCTTCACCAAGGCCAGAGCACGGGACTCCGTGAGGTCCTTTCACAGAGACATACCTGGACTGAGGAGTTTGGATGTCCAGCCTGGGGACAGACCAGGTAAGCAGTGCCCCTTGTAGGAGGGACCTCCAGCCTCCTTATTTCCCTTGCGTTCCCTTTTCTTTCTAATTTCTAGAAATGCCCCCAGTGCATCAGCACTGTAACCTCTGGGGATAGAGAGTACACGTTGGCTGTGAGACAGGAAGCGTGGGACAGCCCTGGGAATGACGCGTTCGGGACATTTTTCAGCGAGACGGAGCCAGAATGATCTGAAAAGGGCAAGACAGGGAGCCAGAATGATCTGGAAAAGGCACTGGTGGTCAGACTGTTGAGGTTGCGGGGGTGCTTCGATGCAGCTGCTTTTCATTAAGATGAAAACCCAGGTCCGTCCCCTGCTCGTGCAGTGCCAGCCCGGCTCAGTGAGGCAGCCCAGACTCACCGGCCCATCAGTTCCGCCAGTGACGAGCCCGCCTGCCAGGACCGGGATAGTGATTTGACTTTCTGACAGGAGTAAACAGAGTGTGCCCTCCTCGGCCATTTAAATAGACACAATTTAGAAAGAAACGACAGGCCTGAATGTCAAGGGCTGTGAATAGACTTACCCTTCTCTCCCGGTCCCCAGGGAGGCACCTCTCAGCTCCGCTCCTCTCTCCTTGGATGAGCTTCTGGAAGCTCTGCCGAGGAGAGGGTTAAACAGCACCGCTGTTGCAAACAGATTAAGGGGGAAAGATGACTGCCCTGGCAGAGCGCTCCTGACAACAGCGTGCCTTTAGGTGGGAGGTCTGTCTGGATTTTCATAGAGAAGGGCAGATTAAAAGCAAACAACCGGATAAAAAGCCCAAACCTTCAATAGCTAGAGAGGTGCCGGATGGTAGGAGCAGCCCCTGACAGGTCCTGTCTCTTAGGCTTTTGAGGCAAATCCCATTTCACACCAGATTGACTGGAGAGTTCTTCCGAAAGTCGGAATCCGCCCACCGCCTTTGAACATCTTCCTTTCAGAGGACATTGATGAGCCTGCCTGCTTCTTCAGCACCTTTTGCTGCCCCTGCAGGGTGGCAGCTCCCCAGGCCTTACTACCTCAACTCTCTCACCTGGAGATCCAGTTTCCTCACTGATTCTCCTTTTTCATTTATATTCTTTCATCTGAGAAGAGAAGACTATTTAAACATTTAATTGGTATGTAATGGCATAACTACAAGTCAATTAGTTCTCAACTAAGTTGGCATGTACCACATTCCCTGAGTGTGTTCTCAGCAATTAGGGGCATCTAATGATAGCATGCAAAAGGATGAGAACGTTCCTCCTTGTGTCTGAGGCCATGTGACACTGCCTTCTTGAAAGCCAAAGTCACTGTCACTGGACGTGTCCAACTATCTTAGGATCAATGGACAGGAAGAGCATGTCGGTCAGCGAAACAATGACCTGGACCAGTGTTCTGAACGTGGGAGCCAAGGCTCATGGAATTAGTGTCACGGAGAGAGTGCTGGCTTTGCAGTCCAAGGGACACAGGTTTAGGCCCTGACCACTGCTTCCTAGTAACAGGACGTGGGGCAAGTGTCCCTCAGATCTCCGAGCCTCAGTTTCCCCACTTCTATCCGAGGCATAACAACCAATAGGGAGCTCAGCAAGATTGCTGGGTAGGTGGATGAGAGCAGGGTAAAGCCTTACAGGTCCTGTGTAGAGTAGACACGGCTATTCATTTATAGACGTTTGTCTGCAGGCTCTGTGGTTCTGAAGGAGTTAGGCGACGTGGGTACCTGGCTGAGCACTTGGGGAGCAGTGGTTAATTGTCATTTGAAGTCATTGCAGGAGCCTCTCACCAAATTTCACTGTCTTGTTAGTGGAGAAAGCTCCCTGAGAGCATTATCGAAATATTGCAGGATGGCCAGGGAATGCCGGTGAATAAGGTTAATTATTCATTTCATCTTGGTGTTTGCCTTAAGAGAACGTGGTTCAGTGAGACTGAGATCAGAAAGATGATTGCGTTTATCAGTCAAGCTCTGGGGAATAGTGAGAAGGAAACCAGTGCCCTCTGGGGAGGAGGTGGCTCGGTGCAGGGACGAAGGAGGAGGTGGCTCTCTGAGTCTTCCTGGGGCAGCAGCGAGAGGCCTCCAGCGGGCCAGCTCTTCCTTGCTGCTCCTTTCCAGCCACAGGTTCACCTCGCCTGCAGTGCCAGCAACGACAAAAAAAGCCACGTTGAGGAATCCTCAGAAGGAAGGGGGAAAAAAAAATTTACAAACTAATTTGCATTTTAATGAATTTTTAATTGAGCCAAAATCTGTTGTTTCTGTTTAAAGATGCAGTGCTGACTTTGTGGTCTCTGCTGCTGAGGGCCAAGTGGGAACTTAATGTGATAAAAACAATGATAATGCTAAGCTTAATTAGGTTTGAAAACTCGCCTGGAAAGGCTGCAAAGAGTCTGGGCATGGCAGGCGTTTGCTAGCAGCAGGCTGAGATGCTGGGCTGCATGGGTAGAAGCCTTCTTCCCCAAACCACTGAGAACGCAGCCCAAGTCAGCCGGGCACCTGTGCGGGCCCAGGGCACCCTCCCGCTGTCCTCTCCTGCCTTCGTATTGTTGGGTTTTTAGGCACAGGTGCCACACCGACCCAGCCCCTGAGGGGTGCACGTCGGAATTCTGGTGCTTTAATAGGGGGTCTTTGATTCTGTAGAAGTTTTATTTAGAGGGAAGCCAGGTACAGTGTGCTCAGAAATGGTCTCATTCTTTTTTGGATCAAAACAAGGTAAATCAGGGACTAGATAGATAGATAAGTTCATCCACGTTGATTTATAAGATACCATTAATTGATCGAGGCCACTTGACAAGTCAGTTCACTACTCCGTGACCCCCTCATATGAGCTGCCTTATGTGCATGGTGTTTGATGGGGTGCCGTGGGTGTTGATGGAAGGACACACACGTTAACTCGAACGCTAGATACGTCACATGCTGTCTCCCTAAGTCCTCATAGCAGTTCTGTCAGAACCCTCATTCCAGCCTGGATGGGGAAATAGACTTATCCAGTGCCCCAGAGCCAGTCTTTTGGGGAGGAGAGGTCTGACTGCCAGGTCTGAGTCCACCTCTCCACATCACAAGGCATCCTGAAGCCTCTCCAGCAAGGGACAAAGGCGTGGACCTGGAAGCCACACTGGCCGGGAGGATGACATACCCTCAAAGGTCCAGAAACCAGGTGGGGCAGGATCGGACAGGGCAGGACTGGTTCTCACAGTAAGAGGGCTCAATGCCCGGTGGCCGGGTTCCTGGGCTTTGATTCCTGGGCATGGGAAGAGTGAAAGTCCAAAGACAGGTGGACACCGTAGGGCAGTATCTGGGGAAAGGCAAACGGATTAGATTGGTAGGAGTGAATCACAGTGGGTTGGCAAAGGGACTTGAAAAGATGATCATAATAGAAATGTATCCAGCTCTTTTCTGTAGCCTACGCTACAACTGACTTTATCCCATGATCGTAGGGATCTTTTACAAGAGAGGGGCAGACCATGCCACTTATAAGGAACCTGTGGCACAGAATAGGAGAGTAATTAAGGCCAAAATTACACGAAATTGGTGTTTGAACTGGTGTTTGTCTGATTGAGCTTGAACTCTTAACCACTATTGGTGAAAAATATTAGGTCAGGATTTGGGCAGGTTTTGAGTGTCAAGTTAAAGAGGCCGAATGTCATCTTTTAAGCAGGTCCTTCCCAAAACTTGTTCAATATGATAGAATCTTTAGATTTTAGCACATGTTTCAGAGTGCTAAGGAAGTCTGTGTCTATGGCCTAATTTGTGGAGAAGACCCCGAACCACAGAAAAACGGGTCCACGTACTCTCTTCCGGTGCTTGTGAAATACCAGGAAAGGATTTGGTGTGCAGCACCTACCAGACTTACTTGGCCACATTTTCCATGCTCAGAAAATCATCTCAGGACGGACTCCAGCAGCCAGTGGAGACCCTCAGGAGATTTCTGAGCGGCGTGCTGCAAACGTAGTCAGGTCCATGGTCATGAAGGCATCTTAGTCAGAGGATTCGAGGATAGACAGTGACGTCGAGCCTAGGGACAGGGGGACCTATTAAAAAGCTGCTAATTCTACTGAGGGAAAAGTAAAAGAGGGAGCTTTCATCCATTCATCTCCTACTGAAAAGACTGGGCTCCAGTGACCCAGGTTATCACGATGTCCTCACAATCCTCATTCGATTAAAAAGCCATCCCATCTGAGAGAGCAGTTTTGAAATCCATGAAGTGAACTCTATATAGGCGAAGGTTAACCAAAGCCGGAGTCAGAGGTGCTGTGTGAGCGCACAGATGGACCCCAGCCTTCCGTTCTGCACGGCTGCACCCAGCCCACCCGCCGCGGGTTACGTCAGCTGTGAACATGCACGGTCTAGGGATGGGGTCTGCCCTGCACCAGTCCGGCCACAGCAGGCTCGCCGAAGACATGTGTGTTCTCAGTGTCCAGCCTGACAAAGGATGTCCCGGGCACCACCCCGTTCTCCACCCCACAGTGAAGTCACTCGGAGGTCCTTGATTGCCACTAGTTTTGTCAGCCACTACCTTCTTTGCCTGTTTCCTTTGGCGGTTGTAGAGGTGTGTGTGTGTGTGTGTGTGTGTGTGTGTGTGTGTGTGTGAGAGAGAGAGAGAGAGAGAGAGTGTGTGTGTGTGTGTGTGTGTGTGTGTGTGTTTTGTGAGCACCCTCATTACTGTTTCTTCCCATCATCACAGACCCAGCTGGCTTCATGGGTGGGTTCCATTATTATAATGACGTTCCTAATTGGAAATATGTGAACGTGTGAACCATTACTTTTGTGACTTCCTTGTAAAGCATCTACTAAAACCAACCACAGCAGCCCATAAGGGGAACATCTGGACACACGGTGGGCGGGGCAGACGAACTGCCTTAGAAACAGAGAGAATGGATGGGGTTCTCAATTCCAGGTCTTACTAGCTGTGCGACCTGGGACTAAGCTCCAGTTTCCTAACATCAAAAATGAGGATGCTGTCATTCTTCCTAGAGTGGGTTTGAGGACTCACAGAGGATAAAGTGCTCAGGATGTGTGAGTACCCAACATCTGTGCAGGGGGCAGATGGTGAGTCCCATTAGTTTCTGCAGTTGGTACACATCTCTTCCGTATTTCATTTTGCTTTTGCCCACCAGCGAGTGCCCAGGTGGGTCCCGTGGCTCTGGTGGTCAGGCAGGTGCTTTTCTTTTTTTTTTTTTTTTTTTGCTTTTTGGTATGTGGGTAGCTCCCTGGCTGGGAATCGAACCCAGGCCACAGCGCTGATAGCACCAGCGCCGAAGCCTTAAGCCACTACACCATCAGGGAACTCCCAATTACTTTTTTTTTTTTTTTTTTTTTGCTTTTCTAGCTTGTGCAGATGCTCCAGTCGTAGCCATATCTGATTCATAGCTCCACTTCAGGGACTTAAATGAAAATTGCTCTCCTGTTGCCTCCTAGAAGAGTCTGTGTCAGTTCTATCAACTCTGGGAATTGGTGGGCTCCAAACTTTCCCTCAGGAGACACTTTTAGTACCATCACTTTGGTGATAGTTCAGCTAATGGTTAGTGAACACCTGCTATGTCTTAGGCATCATGCTCTGTGCTTTCACATGAGTCATCTCACCAATGTTACAGAAAATGACTATTGTTTTACGGAGCCATCAATAGCTCGAGGTAGCATTTATACATCCACATCCAACCCTAGTATTGTGAAACCTCTTTTTCATCTTTTAGGGGTGATATTAAATCTATTTATCAATGAGTATGGCTTGGGTACCAACCGATCAGAATGAGGCCCTGGAGGATGGCACCTGGGGGCTTGAGGAAAGGAGCGGTTTAGCAACTGGAATAGAAGCATTTTAACAATTTAATTTTTAATATTTTACCAGTTGGTGTGACTGATCGGGGGCAACCTGGGCGAATATTAACCCAGTCTCCTTGCCCAGTGGTTCAGACACTGGAGAGACGTGGCAAAATATTCCTTCGGAATTTCAGAGTCTAGGATTAGCCCTCTGTCTCTTTAGCCTGGGTAGCTTGTCCGGCACCCGACGCCCAGAATGTCTTCACCCCAGTGGCTGAACAGGGGCGGGAACGGGGTGCACATGCAGTGTGCAACGAAACAGTTCAAAGATTTTCCTCTTTGCTCGTTGGTCTGCAAGCCTTCTACCCACTTCACCCCTCACCCCACCGGTGCCCCGACAAGACTGGCAGCATACGAGGCCCTCTCTGGCCTCGTTGCCCCACGGGTTCCCCCACCCACAACAGGGTTCTGGAGTCTGTGCTTGCCCCTGGCCGTTCCTGGCCCTGGAACACCCTTTGCATCTTCTCTGCACTGCCTGGCCAATTCCCGCCCACCCTTTGCAAACCGGCCCCAGTGCCCCTTTCTTCCTGAGGCTCCCCACGACCACAGGGCAGAGTGAGCCATGCCCCGCTGTCTCCCACCACGGCCTCTGTCAGAGCGTGTGTCCACGGGCACGGCCATGGTCTGGCTCCCTACCGAAGCTGTGAGCCTGCTCACCGGCTCCCGCTCAGCTCTGGTCGCCCACGCCCAGCCCCCAGTTAGCGTGCAGCATTTGTTACCCCCATGCACGGGCTGAGCAGGAAAGAGTCCCCCCCCCCCCCCCCGCCCTGCAAGCCTCGACCCAGCTTCAGGCAGGTGGGGTAAGCGGTAGCCTCCCACCTGCCCTCCGGCCCCATTCATCCTCAGGCTGTTCCCACTGCTTTTGTGATTTAATTGGGATTTGGTGCTTCAGCGTCTTGGCCCCTTCAGAAAGTCATCAGTGCTGAAAGCTCTCTATACCAACTCTCAGGGCTTGCTGAAACGATGCCCCCGCCCCTCCTGGGCTCTCCAGCACCTGAGCACGCTGCCCAGGGCGTCCCCCCCTGCCCCCACCGTGGATTGGATGGGCCGGCAGAGTGGTTCAGAGAAGTCCCCACACCTGGCAGGCCATTGTCTGTGTGGCATTGGAGCTTTGGAAATGAATGCAAAGGGAGGGAAGTCGCTGGGCTTTCAGACTTGCCGCCAGGGCTCTGCGGCCCCTGAAGCTGGCAGTATGGAGGGAGCTAATGTGCTGGCCGCCGGAGCTCAGCTGGTGGCTGTTTGCTGCGCTCCACCTTGCAGCGGGAGCTGGGCATGGTTTCCTTGTGCCAGGCAATGAGACGCTGGCGGAGATGGGGTGTGCTGCTGTACACGCCAAGCGGGGACCCCTGGGCCAAGATCTGGAGGAGCACATGGCCCCCTGGCAGCCCAGGACGCTTCACCCATCCGGCCGTGCTCACTGCTTCGAAAGGAAGTCTGGGAGGAAGCTGACTGGTTGGGCACCAACCACGTGCCAGTTCCCTCCTATGGTTTCTCTCAATTATCTTGGGCTTCTGTCTTCTATCCTGTCAGACAGAGGGAAACCCCGGGGCTCTGGAGGGGAAGTCCTCTTTCACAGCAGGATCCCCATTTACAGTCCTGTGGGCTGCGTCCCGCACAAGGCTCTTGGCCAAGCTGAAATCTAGCCATGCCCTGCGTGCCAGGCTGTGCCCGGAGGATGCCTTTCCTGATCGACAGAGGAGTGGCCACCAGGCGGCTTCACGGCTGGAACCCTGGTCAGACTTGGGTGCGCTGCAGTCCTCAGTTGGTTCTCCGCCTCCCTGTGGAGGTCAGTCTTAACCTCCAACCCGGAAGAGGCCCAAACTCAAGTTAGAGCAAAACCAACAGGAGCCCAGGAGAGTTTGTTTCGCATCGTATTCATCTGACCAACACTGGGCAGCATCTGCCCCATGCCGGGCTCTGGTTAGGTCCCGGGAACACATTGTCCCATGCTGGTTCAGTGGGGACTTCGGGACTTGTCTCTCCCTCCACGAGCCCGTATCCCTTGTAAGGGCAGAGCTTCAGATTCATTCATCTTTGGGCCATTAGTCCTTAAGGTGCCTGGGAGAGGTTTGTGGCATGAAAAATGACAGCCATAGATGTCTCTAGAAGCCTCGCCTGAGTTCTCTAGACCACATGGATCAAAAGGGAAGTAACATTTACTAAGCACCTACTATATGCTCAGGACAGTGTTAGACATATTTTCTTACTCATGAACTCAGTCCTTGCTCCCGGCCACCCAGCGACATCTGGGTCATGACCCTCATTGTACACTTGAGGAAACAGCCTTATTGAGATCACAGCATCACTGTCAGCTGTAGAGTGAGGTTGCTACCCCATTGGGATGTTTTTGGTTGTTAAGCAACAGAAAACCCAGTTTAAATGGGCTTAAATGATCAAGGGAATTCATTGACTTACAAAACCCAAATCCTCAGAGGTAGGGCTGACTTTAGGCAAGAGAAGAGCTGGGAGGTTCCTTCCTCCAGTCCACGGACTTCCTGAAGTTCACCCTGGCTGAACGAAGTTCGGTTCCTGGCTTGAACCGTCTGGGCTTGCCCTCTAGGTATGGTGGCCCACCTCTCTTCTCGTCCGCCCGTCGCTGCATCCCACCCTGAAAGGGAGTCTGCATGTGTGCATGTGCACACCCCTGCCCTCATCTGTGCCCCGGCCGCTGCCCCTTTGTGAGGACAGAACTGGCGAAGAGGCCAGTGCAGGCCCAGGAAGTGCAGCCAGGATGCTAAGGGCATGGTCTCGAAGGGGCGTGCGGGCTCCTTTCGGGTCCATCTCCGCACCCCTCAGCCTGTCACCTCGTAGTAGAAGCTGTGCTTGAAGCAGGGCTGGAGCTGGGGCCGAGGGCAGGGCTCCAGCTGCCTGATGGCCACTCTGGACCCGTCTCCAGAGCTGGGGGCAGCATCTCCTCACTTACACCCCGGGCCCAAGTGCCGTGGAGTAAGGCCGGGAAGGGATGAGATAGCAATAGATGCCCAAGGGTCAGTCACCGGTCATTCCCTACGGTGTCCCAGGCCCGAGTGGCTACTGCGCCCCAGCTCGTCCTGCTACACGTGCCGCCCATCAGCCCAGAGGAACTTGCAGTCAGTGTCCATGTTCTGTCCCCCGCTGAATTCTCATCATCTTGCAGAGCCTGGCCCAGAGTACATGCTCAATACAGATGGATGAAATACTGGATGAATGAATGAATGAATGAATGAAAGAAAAATGCTTCCACTTGTCCCTAGCACTCATAAGTTTTAGGTACGAGTATTTTGCACATAGTCTAACTCTTTTTGCTCTGGCCATTTCCAGTAAGCTCTCTAGTTACCCCCTGTTGAGGTACCCCAAGGCTGGGCTGCAGGTGGCCTGGCTTGGTTCATTACCTCGGACGGAGTGTCACCAGTCACAGCTGGACACATAGTTCAAAGCAGGGACTCAGTGACCGACACTGAATAGCACCGTATGTCCTATGCACCCTGTGCCCTCAAATGCTGAGCGTCACTGAGCATGGGCTGGGCATTGCAGCCCCTTTTCTAGACTTTCAGATGCCAAGATTAGAACGTGGTCACCTTGGAAGTGTAATTTGGCCAGGTGTCACGGAGCATCTTGCTTTGGTCTAATTTACCATTATCAAAGGCCATCCGTGGAAATAACTACGCGTTCCTGCTCGCAACAGCCGGTCCTGTCTTCACTCCTGTCACCGCAATCAGCAAGGGTCAGCCCTCTGCTCCTCGCACACGGGCTGCTGGCAGCGCCTTCTCTGAAAGGGAATTTTCCTGTCCCCGCGATGAGACCAAAATGCTGTTACCTCCTGCCTCCGAGAGACAGCACCACATTTTCTGAGACGTGAGCTTTGACCCGAGATAATGGCCCTCCTCCGATGATGGCCTGTCTCTGAACAGCTGGGGCCAGGGCTCCATTGAAACCACCGAACAAAACACACTGGATGTGAGGCTGCTGTACAGATGGGCCCGGTCGGGTTATTGTAATCCTTTCAGCAAGTGACGTGCCTCCGCACATGCTTAACCCTGGAGGCCGTGATGTCATCCACATATCCCGAAGCCCCCAAGTACCGGGGACTGACGGAAGCCACCGCACAGGGACCCATGTTTCACTTGCCTTGCTCTTCACTTGGGTCCCCTCCCTACTCCCTCCATCCACATCCTCTTCTGATCAGAAGACGGGTGTAAATTCTCTGGAGTCGCGGTCGGAGGACTCTAAGTGTAAGAGCTACATTCCAGATAATTCCTCTGTGCGACTGGCCCCTAGCAAGTCTAAGTAAAGGGTAGCGAGTCTCCTGACACCATAAATCCACGTGTGCAGTGTCACCTCTCAGCTCGCCAGCACCGGCGCAGGGTGGGTGCTCTCAGACTCGTAATTAGTAAGAAATGAAGACTGAGGGAATGAATAAATGAATAAGTGCATACATTCACTGTCTCTGGACCCAGTAGGTGGAATCGAACTGACTGTTCCTTAGGCTTCATTTCTTCCCCCTACTGTAGCCTATCTACCAAGTACAGTGCTAGCTCCTGGGCCGCCCCCCGCCCCCCAGCGTGGTCGGAGGGTGTCTGAGCCTGACAGAATTGTCAGTTCCGACACGTTCGATGTAGTCTGGTTGGGGGGCTTAGCAGAGGCCCCGGTGCGGAAGCACCCCGCGCTGGGCTGGCGCGCCGCCTGCGCTCTGGTCCTCATTGTCGCTGCCGAGGCCAGAGCCGATGAGGAGGAGAGGTGATAAAAGCGCGTGTCCACAACATCAGGGCCTGATTGAAGCCTTGTGCTAGAACAAATGCTATGCTGAGACCCTGTGAACAAAATGACATTTACAGTGTCCCGTTTCAAAGCCAGACGGGGCTAAAACTCAAATCTGGAGCGTGGCTCCTGACTAGCGAAGGACGCAAAGCACACCAGGCACAAAGGACGACCGGATGGGCCTCTGGGGTGGCTGAGACGCGGTGACGCGGCGTTTTGACTGTGACAGGATCCGAAGAGGGAGCCCAGGCCATTGTTGCAGAAATGCTATCCCTGGGTTTCGAGGCTCTCCGAACTGATGCTCTTAGTAGGTTGAGTAATGATATGTCCTTGTCCTAATCCCTGCAACCTGTGAGTGTCACCTTACATGCCAAAGGGAGTTTGTGGCTGTGGTCAAGTTGAAGATCTTGAGATGGTGAGATTGTCCCGGGGTGCCTGGGGCGCTCAGTGTCTCTGTTGAAATGGCTTGGAGACCCTTTCTAGCAGGAGCAGCAGTTTGGTCCCACGGAGACGTTTGGTAGTGTCTGCTGGCATTGTGTGGCCCGGTGTCCTAGTGGCACCTAGTGGGTGGAGACCATGGCTGCTGCAAGACACCCTACGGGGCAGAGGACAGCCCCCACAGGGTTCTTCTGGCCCCAGATGTCAGTAGAGAACCTTGGCCCAGAGGACTCAGCCTGGGAGGACTGTTGGCCAGACCAAACTGCTTGAAGCCTGAATGGGTCACCAGAGTGCCCCGGGCAGTGGTGCCCTCCTCTGCGGGGGCGGCTCCCCCATGGCCCTGCTCGTGCCCCCTGGCTCTGCAGCCAGCTGAGCAATGCAGAAAGTATGCCCACTTCTTCCAGGAAAGGACGCCACCCAGAGGTCAGAGCTGCATTTGTAACTGGTTGGTAGCTGCCAATGGGGCATGGGCAGCCTCAAAGTGGACAAACAGAGACCAATGTGGAAGTGAAAATACACACTGCCAGCCTTGAAGGTCCCAGCAGTGAGGGTTTCTCAACTCCCCAAACCCTTTCCGTTCATCAGGAGAGACCCCATTTGTAAAACATTTATTCAAGGCTTAATTACTAATAAGTCCCTACATGGAGCCATCCTGTTGAAAGCTACACAACAGCTTGGCTTGGTAATCAGTGCCTCATTCAAGTGCTAATCAGAGGAGACTGCGGTGTGAGACGGGTGGGTAGCAGACCCAGGGGCTGGAGGGGAGCCGCCCTCGCCCTTCCCTTGGGAACTCTTCTCTAATTAGGGACCTGCTCACAGGCTAATCAGCGCTGGGATCCTCGGAGGTCAGGGAGGGCATTCCTCTGCTATGCTCTTGTGTAGGCAGATGCCCTAGTTGGGGGTGAAACATCAGCCCTGCTTCTGACCAGTAGGTGTCCTGAGCCCTGTTTTTGGACAGCCTGGAGATTATCCCTGAGCTGACCTCCCCCCATGCATGTGTCCCACCACTCATCAGGTCTAGGGACCCGGTGCTGCTCACATGCATTGTTCTGTTTAACCCTTATCACAAACATGGGACTTAGTTTTGTCATCATTATCCTGATGACAGAGATGAGAAAACTGAAGTTACCTGACTTCTCCCACATCGTATAGTCAGTGGAAGAACTGGTGTCCAACTCACCAATGAATTAAACATTTATTTTATGCATATGCCAGTGTCAAGTACTGGAATACAGTCCAGTGGGGGAGGACAGATACAAAAGCAGATAATCGTCGCACCCCAGGAAGCTAGAGGCCCCCTGGGTGTCCCTGCTCTGGGGACTGGATAAGTAAACGCGGAAGGCACACACAGCAGAGCAGGGAGCAGCTGCCTAGAGACAACAGTTTAGCTGTAGCCGTAGCAACATGGATGAACTTCGTTGACACAGGTGTGGGAGGGTATGGGGAAACTGTAAGAGGTAGCTCAGAAAGCCGGAGTCGGTGGAAGGGGAGCTGATATTTCAGCTCAGTCTGAAGGCTCTCGGGGAGGGGATGGCCGCTCGGACTTAAAGGGCAGACTTGGTTGCCAGGAGAACAGCCCCGATCTTCAGCAGCCAAGGGACCCATCTAAGCCTAGGTGACCCAAAGGGAGGGAGGGAGGGAGGGAATCAGGGGTACAGTACCCGGATCTCACTCTCTTCCCTGCCTTGCCCTCCAGCCAGAGCAAGGGAGCCCTGGATGTAATGCACTCACACTGCCTCCTGAATGGAAAGAAGCATGAAGATGTGGATCCTGAGGGACAGATGGCAGCTCCGTGACTCAGGGGCTCTGAGGAGAAAAGGAACTGGTCAATAATAACAAATGAATTATAAACATGGTGGTGGGGGAGTGGTTTGCCAGTTGCCTGTCTAGGAGGAATCCAACAGCTAGCTGTGACGGAAATGAAAAGAAAATTTTCACCGCATTTTCGATATCCTCCATTGTGTGTGTGTTTTGCACAGGTAAATTTGTATGTTTACATGTATAAGACTTACTATAAATTGGGTGAGTTGGGACACAGAGCACCAGTGGTCTCCAATAATAGTAAACAAATTTGTTTCCAAATTTTGGAAACAAAACCTTTGTATATGCAAGTGTTAGACGTTTGAGCAACAGTTAAAGTATATAGAATTTCTGAACCGGGCTTTTATGGGATCCGTGCAGGCCTGACCGTCCTGATAGGACCCTAGCGTCTTAGAGCCGGAGTTTAAAAATGACTTTCTTGAACAAATGCATAGCAGCTGTCTGTGATTATCTAACCCAAGTCATCAGTCTCCATAACGTGTCCCCTCTTCCAGCTTCTGCCTTTGATTAATCCAAATTTCTGCTAGTTTCTTTTATTACAGAGTATTAATGTTTAAAATACCAGAGTCTATGAGAGTGCAATTAAGTGGCCTCTAGAAAATTCCATTCCTTCCTCCACTTGAATAATGAATCTTCCAAGAATGACTTGTGAGCAGAGGATAGGTCCCTCCACCCTTTTTTCTCCTGCTTTGTACCACAGTTGGATGTTAAAAGTATCTCTTGCATACAACACAGAAATTTGCTAAGTGAGCCGCAATGAAATCTGGGCTTTGAAATCAGGGGTGACTAGGAGCCACAAGGTAAGATGGCTTCCACCGCAGATAGTGCCCCAGACACAGAAGGGAGGTGCTCAGTAAAATCATCAGATTAAAGCTGTCCCACTTTGTAAAAGACTAAAGTTTGGCAGCTGATCCGTAAGTGGTTGAGACAAACCAGAGACATTAGTGGAATGTTCCATGAAGAGGGAAAACTGTCCTGAGACCTGGAAACCATCCTACACAGATGTCAGGAGGAATGAGAGATGCCTAGCAAAGGGGTGTCAGGTAGGCCAGATGCCTGGAGTGGGAGTAGGTCTGAGGGATTGAGATACTATGGACAAGAGAGCAGCTACACAGAAATGCTAGGACTTCTGAGGCCAGAAGTGTAAGTCTGGGGCCCAAATAAGGATGAGCAGCAGGTTTGGGAGAGGCCAGCTTCACCCCAGACTTGAGTGAGTACCTCCACCTCTGTTGGAGATCCAGACAGTTGAGAAATCTGGTCTTAGGAAAGATTTTCCTTGCTCGCAGTTCTGTCCAGTTCACTTGATTGACTCATAGTTTCTGTGACCTTGTCTTCTACTTTCTTATTATTTTTCCCTTGTCTTTGCAACCCTTAAAGTTTGTGTGCCCTTCCACAGCAAGTGGGTGGTGAAAATCTCAGGGGTCCTGCTGGCATGAGTGTGGAGTGTTTGTTAGCACAGAATCCAGGAAGACCTGGGAATTTGGGGACCTGAGAACAGAAGGACAAGGTTGGCCTGATTGTGGAGGCCGTCAGGATCCTAAGAGGGCACCACAGCTGGCTCCCAGAGGTAAAGTGGGTCCTGAGAGGGAATGTCCAAGCCCTGCCTAGCTGCTCCTGCCTTCTCTGGCTCTGCCCTGTCACCAACCATGAGCCACTTAAAGTGACAGTTAAATGCACCAATTCTACTTAATTGAGCCCTGGCTGTGAAGTATTAAAATGTCAGTAGTCTTAACTTTGTCAAGGAGTTTCTGGAAGTTATAGCATACCTTATGAGAATCATGGAATACTCAAATATTCACAGTACATTACTCATGGGAAAAGACCATGTCTGTATTGTGCCATTAATGCTAGCACAGGGCCTGGCCCCTCCTGCATGCTAAGTAAATGTTTGGAAAGGAGGAAAAGAAAGAAAGGAATGAGGGAGGGCGGGAGGGGAAAGGTAATCAATTTAACTGAAAGAAACATTCTCCAGATATTATTTTCAAACCACTTTGTAGAGGGTTTCCTTATTAGTTTGCTCGTATGTTTAATTATTGTATTAATTTATCAATACTTAACGCTAGCAAAAACGTCAATAGTAGGGAGGCAAAATTTTAAGAAAAAACTTGGAAGGAAACATTTAAAAGAGAAAATTCCAAGTTCCTCTGCAAATGAGAAGATCTGCTTTTGTCGTCTCAGGTTGACCAGTGTTCCATCGAGGCCCAAACTGAGTGTTTTGGAGGCCAAGCTGGCTAACCAGACCCCTGAGTGACGCCACCGCTCAGTTTCAGTCTGCAGATGCCTACTCAGCACCTGAGTCGTGTGAGGGAGCTGTTGGGGGAGGTAATAGAGAGGGTGTGACTGCCGATGGACACGCCCACCCCCATCCACGCACTCCCCTGTCCTTGGGTTGGACGCTCTGCCCACTGTTCCCACAGCCGGAGCCATTGTCAAGGATGCAACCTTGAGGGGGCAAAGCGTTGTGAAGAGCCCCTAAATAGTTTATGCGACTCAACCCCGTTGAGGCCTCTATGCGGACTTATGGGAGTCTGGCATGTGGGACTGGAGATCTACTCGTCCTGCAGTGCTCAAGACAAGCCTTGGATGTGAATTCCCTTGGTTAAACCTGCCACTTAGCAGCCTGCTCTCTCCTTGCCCTCCATGTACGGGGCCCAGCCTACACACCAACAGGGGTTGCATTGCTAGAAGGTATTGTGTAATACCTTCCTTCCAGAATTAGGTCTGGAAGTGGAAGGCAAGCTATGATTATTCCTGAGTATTATGGAATCCATCCGTCTGTCCGTCCATCCGTCCGTCCGTCCATCCATCTATATGTCCATTCATTTAGTTGCTGCAGGGTGAAGCCTGGCCATTAGGTTTTCTGAATGCTCTCATTTAATTCTAACATGTAGCCAAGACTGAGAACCACTGCTTTAGGAGGATGAGTTTGAGTCGGCTGAACAGATGAGGGGTGAGAAGATGGTCCAGGAATAAACATACACGTGTCAACAAAAACATGATAGCGCAAGCTGCCTCGCCGTGGTAGTGTTGAGTGGACATCACTGGAGAAGAAAGAATTGGTTGGGGCATGGGAGAGGCGGGGTGGCCGTTGTACTAGAGGAGAAGAAGTTGCGATGGGAGAGAACACCGGGTGGGTAATCGTCTAGGCCTGGAGCACTGGGAAGACGCCTAGAGAAGGTTGGAGGTAAGTCTCGCCCTTGAAGGACAGCTGGGTCTTGACAGGTATAGGCGAGATGAAGTCTCTCGAGGTAGACTGGACAGAAAAGGTGGGATCAAGTTGTGAGATGCCTAGTAGGACTGGTGCTTGGAGTTTGTAGGCCAGGAATGCGGGGGCAACAAGTGAAAGAAAAAAAAAACCTCAGATTAGATCACAGGCTGAGGATTTGGGATTGTATCCAAAATGCAGAGCCACCAAAAGGTCGTCTTTGGAGGAAGGGCTGCACCAAGCTGAAGGTTAAGGTTTAGAACTCGGAGGCAGCACGGGAGGCAAGCTGGCGGGTGGGGAGCCTGAAATGGGCCTAACAGGTAATATCCAGGCAGTCAACTTTGCTCGTCTCTGACACAGTTAATGGGCACATATGTTAGTCTAAATGAGCAAGAGACATTTTCTTTCCCCTTCAAACTCTCAAGCTGATAGAAGCGAGGAGCCACTTCAAAGATCAATTCTGAAATTGTTGTTGGTAGCAAGCAGCTTGTGGGGGTGGAGATGAGGGCGACAGGGCAGAAACAGAACAGGCTTTTATGAAAAATCCCGCCGCCTAAAGAAATGGAGCAATTAGCCTATGTGAGGTACTTGGCATGTCGGGGTATTCAGTAAGTGGGACCTCTTACTATTTATTATATTGTATTCTGTTTCTCTTCCTGTAGCATTGAGGACTCTGTTCTCCCAGCCCCATGCTGAGCCTCTGGACTAGTGGGTCGGTCTCTTGTGTCCTAGCGGCCCAGCACCCCTCACCCAACCCCGACTATGGATTTCCGTTCAGAGCCCTCTGATGCTTTCCTCTCTTGGTCACCTCACCTGTCAGTCTCGGATGCTGGCCCTTGCCCATCCCGTTGGCTGTGATAATATTGCTGAGTGCCAACCTGGCACCAGTGGTCTGGAGATGACAGTCATGAGGAATGATGGGGCCTGGGACAGTGATGGACCCTTGGGCTGTTGGACTGCTTCTGGAAGCCTCCTGGGGCTCCTCGGTAGGGGGAGATAACCCTTCATTTGGTTAGGCCACTGCTCTGGGTGTCTGGACCCGAGGGATGAACACCAAGTGGCACCCTGGCCCCGGCATCCAGCAAGGAGCAACCTGGCCCCAGGCTCCATCATTGCAGAAGCTTTTTTAGGACATGGTCTGCTTCAGGCTCATATCCCGTGGTGGGAAGTGGCTCTGTAAGGAACCCTGCTGCAGTGCAGCTCATCTGTGCAGGGATCTGGGGGACGTGAGCACCCTCATAGCCTTTCCCCAGCTCACTTTAAGCGAGCCATCAGACTAGGTGACGGAAACTCTCACTTAGACCTCCGTGACACGGCCCGAAAGGTTCTGGCTCCATTCTCGCGGCCTCCCTGCCTCTGACTAGAAGAGGAGCACCAGGCAGTGTGGGAAGGCCCCTTTCAGCAAGATGCAGATGGCTGGAGAAGACTCGGGGGATTGCCTCATAGAACACCGGCTAGGAAAAACAGCATAGCTCCAGACTTTGTCTCCTGGTTACCTAGCGTGATGCCCAGCATGCAGCGCCTGCCCCGGGCCCGTTATTCTTTCATTTGTTTACATTTCAGAGTGGAGGAGGGAGAATGGCATTCCCACACGGACGTGCCAAACAACGCACATCATACAGAAGAAGCCGAAGTGCAAAGTCCGTCCCACTCTTGATTCTGTTTCTCCTTCTGTGGTCAAATTTTTGTTGCCTTTTCAGAAGTAATCAGTGTACACATACATCGAACCAGACAGACTCTAAGAGGCCACACTGGCCAACAGCCCAAATAATAGCTGTGCCTCAAAATGAAAAACAAACCAGTTTTATTTCCCACTCCTGCCACTGTGGGTTGGTGGGGAGCTGCAATCCCCAAAAGTTGCCACCCACGGTGCCAGGGGGAGAGAGGGCACTGGAGGATCCTGGATCGGCCATGACATGCTGCAGCCTGCACGGGGCACGCGTCCCTTCTGGTCCAAAACTCATTGGCCGGAATGAGTCACGGGACCACTCCCAGCTACCCCTCATCCAGGAAGCCCAACCCACCATGCTCTCAGAATTGGGGGAGCAGGGGTTGTCCCGTGAACAGCAGGACCGATCCCCACCCCCTGCTTTGCACTTGGTGTTTGAGTTGTCGTGTATGTCGGAGGTACACGGCATGTTTAGAACAGGGCCTGTCTCCTAAGCGCGGGTTTGTGCGCACAGTCCTTTTCGCCTGTGCCGTCCCCTCTGTAATACGCGGGATGTCCCCTCTGTAATAGAACGTGCTTCCTGGCACAGCCTCCTCAGTTCCTGGCTGTCTCCTGAGGGAGAGAGTGGAAGATAAACCGTGTTCATTGTGTCTCTGGTGCCGTGGGGAGTGCCGCAGAAGGGGACCCTGGAGCTAGGATCTCGGATACAGTGCAGAGAGGGACATAGTCCAGGCCAGCTTAGGGCGGAAAGGCGTGGCCACTGGACTGCCTGGCACAGTTCCTGCGCCGTGTGCCCTGGTGCCAGCTCCGCGCTGATGACCTTCTGGGGCCACACAGTGACAAGCTGTGGGGCTGACTTGTGTTTCTCGCCTGGGAAAGGACAGAGGTTGGCGAGCCACCAAAGCCCTGCCTGCCTCTTGGATCAAGTTCTTCCAACCATACAGGACAATGGCACAGAGCCCTTAAAAAGGCATTTGCGATGATTTAATTAAATCTGACAGATATTTAAAAAACCACTAGCTGGAGACCTCAACCTTCTACTTTTTTTTTCTCTCTGCTTCGAAAGGTTAACAGCAAGCTTAACTCTTCACTTTGCCCCAGAGCTGTATTCATAATGAGGCTCCCAAGGGAGCAACCTGCCCTCTGCCCTGAGCCTACGCCATGTGTTGGGCTGCGGGAGGGGGACTGCACGCAGGCGGTGATCTCTCGTTATCTGAGAGAGCCTTTAGGAGATCTCTCAGCACGGGCGCCACCGTCTAAGGCTGAGTGCATTCGTGCTGGCGGTCGGTGGCAGGGACACTGCCACTTCAGCCCAGAATGGCCCTTGTCCTCAGAATCTGACCAGCTCAGAGGCGAAAAAGACTCCTGCAGCCACCAGTGACTGATGTGGCGGCAATGGCTTTGGGACAAACCTCCCTCAGAGTTGGTTGGACCATGGATGGAGAAGAGGTCAAGGAGCAAATGACCTAAGAACCCAACGATTTCTACACTGGATTCAGCCTGCCTTGCACTTCTGCCAGTGACTGGACTGTCGCTAACAGGCTCATCTGAATAAGGAAGGGGCTGAGCAGGAAGTTATACACTCACTACGGACTTGAGCAACGTGAGATAGGCTTGTCTCCCCTGATCCCAGGTGAGTTCTGAATGGTCAGCCTTATACTACGGATGACAGCTTGTCTTGGGGGTGGGACCACAGTCACCTGGCTTGCGAGCAGCAGACCTGGGGCTCGGAGCAAGGTCTCCGTGGGCAGTGTTGTCTCCACTGTCCCCTGTGGTCCCTCTGCTCCTCCTTCCGAGGCCACCTCCAAACCTGGCGTATTTTCACACTGTTCCCTGTCTCTGCTGTCACAAGGTCTGCTGTTCTGTGTAAGAACTCCTCCGGTCCAGTTCAGCATTCCCCTGTCATCGATTCCCCGAGACTGCTCTGCCCAGGACCCATTCTCTTAAGACCTTGCTCTCTAAATCTGAGGAGACAATGAGGACTCTATAGTCCCTAAATTAGAGATTGTCACTGAGCAGGGAGAAGGATACTTAGCCCCCAGGTGGGGGGATTTGAATCCCCAGGGCGTGGGGGAGGATGTGGAGACGGAAAAGGCGTAGTCACAATTATTGCTTTGCCCTGGTTTTCATCATAATATTTTATGTAATTTGAAATTTCAAATAACGCTAAAGAAGGCCACGAGAGTGTTTCTGTTTGCCGGAAGAGGGACTGCGTTTGGAAATAGTGGAAAATGTGGATGGAACTCTCAGAGAGGTTTGTGTGGCTCCCACTGTATTTCCGAGGACCCTGGAGACGTGGAGCGAAACGGCTCCAGGTAAATCTTGGGCTCCATCGGGGACAGGCCCTTGTCGGAGCGGCTCTCCTCTCCCTTCCAGTTACCCTGTCGGGTCTGTAGATAGAGCTCTGCCAACCCCAGCTTCCTCACCAACAGCCCACAAGCCTTCGCAAGGGGCAGGAGGCCCAGCTCTCCCAGCGCCGCCCGCACCCTCCTCCTCTGCCGGCTTCCTGGTGGGAATTTTCAGAGCCACGAGATCCCAGTGGTGGCAGGAAGAAGAAAAACCTGTGGAAAACCAGGAAAGGCTCAGCACCTTCGGAAAGAAACCTGTATCTGGAGACTATTGAGGAATGCGATCCCCTCCTCACCCGTTTCCTGAGCGCCCTCTGCCACCAGACAGGAGGCATCTGTTACTTCAAGGAAGAGACAGTGCAGAAGGCGGAAAACAAAGGGCATCACACTCTTGGCTCCTTTACAGCAAACGAGAAAACGCTGTATGCCGCGAATACGGGGGAGGTGACAAATGCCCCACGTCACATCCTGCTTCTCTAACCAGGCTTCCAGCCAGGCTAAGGATTGATGCAAGAGAACGTAACTGATGCAAAAATCCTGCCCTGGCCGACGGATGCAGGGCCTTTGGAGTTTGAGGGCCTTTTCGCTTCTTTTCCTAGGGCCCAGGGTAAGCCTTGGCAGCCCCGAGCGGGGGTGAAGCACACTCACTGCTCACAGCGCTGGAGGGAAAGACCCCCGTGATGCCCCGTCCCCCCAATGGCGCCAGGCTCCACGTGGATAGGATGGCGGGTGGCCGTGCAAGCCCTCGGAGGGGCTTAGCTGCGGCACCAGAGTGGTGTGTACGTCAGTTGAATCGTTGTTTTTTCTTATCACAACTCTAAGGGAAAATTTAAAGGCCAAAATATGTCACTCCTGACCCCACAGTTCTTAGGAAATTGATCTCATTTAACAAGCTGCTTTTCTGCCCGTGTCTGTTTGCATGTGTGGATGCAAACACACACGTATGTATCTGCGTGTCTGTGCACATACAGTTCTACTGCTACTTGACCTACAAAATCTATTCTGGTTTTGAACACTAATGTTACGTTATAGACCTCTATCTATGTTGCATATTCTTCCCGGTTGTCATGTTAACAAGCACAAGCTCTTCCTTTGAGATCATATATCATAGTTTGCTCAACTTCTTTTCTCACTTTGGGGACCCAAGGTCATTTTCATTTATTTTTATTTTTTATGCAAAGCCTCAGTAAATATATACACGCATATAACCTTTTTTAGGAGCTACAGCCTTAGGGCACATTCCCAGGAGTGAGGCTCTTGGGAAGCAGTAATGGGTAAAAAGGTTGGTTCTGGGTTCAGGTCGATATACTTTCAAATCCTGGTTCTACTGTTGACTAGCCATGTCAGCCGAGCTGTCACTTAACCTGTGTCTCTTCATCCAATGGTGCACCTCAGTCAGATCTGGCAACCCAACAAACCAGCACAAAATGTCAGTGGGACCCAACAACAAGCATTTACTAGGTTACACGTCTGTGGCTTGGCTGGGGTTCAGCTGATCTGCACAGTGAGCCTGCTCCTCACTACAGATGTGTGGGTTCCCTGAGATTGCTCCATTCTGCTTGCTTGTCATCTGCTTCCTTAGAGCAGGTTACAGGCCTGTTCTCTTCAAGGTGATGCCATATACACCAGAAAGTGGACCCGCATTTACAAGCAGTTTTCAAGTCTCTGGTCACATCACGTCTGCTTACATTTCCTTATTTTCAGCTTGTAAGAGAGTTGCACTCCCACCACTTTCAAGTCCGTGACATCACCAGTTTTGTGTCTCTCTAACACTCTAGGTCAAGGTTTCCCAAGTTTGACATGATGGACATTTTGGTCTGGAAAATTCTTTGTTGTGGGGGAATTGTCCTATGTATTGTAGACTATTTAGCAGCATTCGTAGCCTCTACCCACTGGATGCTGATAGCACGTGCCCCACCGCAGATATGACAATCAGAATGTCTGCAGCTCCAGCCATTGTCAGATGTCCCCTGGAGACCCAAATCATCGCCAGTTGCTAACCACTTGTCTGGGCTACCCAGTTGGGAGCAAATTCCTTACTCACAACCTCCAAGTAGCAGAGGGTTTTCTGTTCCCTGGACCCTGTGCTTTTCCAACCAAGGGTCTGCCTCACTGGGAGGATGTTTCATTGGCCAACAGATCCAGTGATTTTACAATGACTTTAAATGCCGTTTGTTGTGATGGCTTTGGCAGAGAACACGGGAGAAAGGCTGTGAACCTCAAGAGTGGATTATCACCTGCTCATCACTTAAGGTGAAGGGAAGGTGGTTGAAAGGATTCATTCTTTTTAGTAGGATTGTCTTCTGCTGGGAGTTTCATAATAGGGGCATCAATAAGTATTATGGAAATGGTATTCTCGGTGCTATTTGTGTGTTTTAGTACTACAAAAACAGTTATTGAGTACTGACCTCTGTAATTTGCATCTGAAAAAGAAGCTATTGATGCTAAGAAAAACATTTTATCTGAGTATTTGGGAGACCAGAATCAATAGTTGTAAAAATTGCTATAAACATGGAGACAAACAGGAATATTGCCACCAGTTAATAATAACTTGAGGAAAGTCAAAAGGCTATTGACTATTCAATAGAAATGGAACTCTGTCTTTTAATGAGCTGCCTTGTGGAACTCTTGTCTTTTAATGAGCTGCCTTGTACATCTTCTGTCTTTATTGCATACATAATTTCTTTTTGCCTTTAAAAACTTGCACAATTAATCTATTTTCATTGAAGAAAAATTAGGAAATGCAAATGAACAAAAAGGAAAATATCATAAAACAACCACTACATATAACTACACCTATCACCTTGGTGTACATCCTTTTAGATACCTTCTGATCTGTCTCCATTTCTAGACCCATATCTATATCCATATGTCCATCTATCTTTGTTAAACAAAGTGAGATGTTGTTATATATATGAGGTCTTATAACTTATTTTTTTACACATGACACTATATCATAAACATCTTTCTACATGAATAAACACGGAGCTAGATAATCTTTAAAACGCCGAGTAGTATACCACTGAATGAACAAAATGTATTTTAGTTAATCAACCTTCTATTACTAGACCGTTATGCATCTTCTGAATTTCATCTTTATAAACAAGACAGTGATGGACATCTATTTATATACATTCCCATGTACTTTTCTAATTGTTTCCTTAGGCCAGTGAAGTCTGATTGCTCTGTTTATTTCCACAGTAAGGTCCATTTATAAGGCGTGCTTTTTCTAAAATAGGTTCTGAGTTTGTGTCATGATGAAAGTCTCTCACTTTAGTGAGGGTCCAAAAGGAAGTGGTCCAAGGGCCAGGCAATTGAGAGAGAATTCTCTTTGGTCGGGATGGCAACAACGAGGTAGCTTTTCTTTAAAAATCCCATATTCCCAATGGAGTCTTCAGCTTTGTCCTCAGTTTGTTTGTTTGTTACACAAGTAATACACAAGAATCTTTAAAGGTAGAAAAAAGTTGACAGCCACCTGTTGTATTAGTTTTCTATTGCTACATAACAGGTTACCACAAACTTAGCTTAGAATAACACAAGTTTAATATCTCATAGTTTCTATGGGTCAAGAGTCTGGGCACATCTTAGCTTGGGTCCCCGGTTTGGTGTCTCATGAGGCCACGATCAAGGTGTCAGCTGTGCTCTAGATATCACTTGGAGTTTCGGGTCTTTGCCCACCCTCCTTCGGGTTGGCTGAATTCGGTCCCTTGTAATTATAGGATCAAAGTCCCTGTTTTCTTGCTGCTAGCTGAAAGCTAATCTCAGCTCCTTTCCACATCGTCTCCATAGGCAGTTCATAGCATGGATGTCTGCCTTCTTCCAGGCTAGCAGGAGGTGTTTAGTCCCCTTTTAAGAGCTCACCTGATTGGGCTCGGCCCATCTAAGATAATCTTCCTTTTTATTATGTCATCCCATAATATTAGAGTGATCCCATAATATTTACAGGTCTGGCCTGTATTCAAGGGCAGGGAATTTTATGGGGTGTGCACACCAAAGGGTGGGGATGGATCTTAGGGGTCATTTTAGGATTCTGTCCACCACATTCATAGTTCTAATCTCCTAAGAAAACCACTCTTGGTGTTTGGGTTTATATTCTAGATTTTTGTCACCCTAATGGTTAGGTATTTCTTTTAAAAAAAAGTTGTTAATTATCGTGTGGAATCATTGTCAGATCTTGTAGTCTCTTCATAATGTGCAAATGTGTCACTGCAAAATGTTGATGAGCATCATTTGAAAATTTGGGTTGATATTCGTTAGACTGTATGTCTGTCTGCCACTGCCCCCAAATTCTTATGTTGAAGCTCTACCCACCAATGTGATGGTTTTGGAAGATGGGGTCTTTAATAGATGATGGGGTTAGATGAGGTCATGAGGGTGGAGGTGTCATGATGCCATTGGTGGCCATGTAAGTAGAGGAAGAGAGACCAGAACTCTCTGTCTCTCCCCCATGTGAGGACACAGTGAGGAGCTGTCCTTCAAGCCAAGAAGAGAGACCTCAGCAGGAGGGGAATATTCCACCACCTTGATCTTGGGGTTCAACCTCTGGAACTATGAGAAATAAATGCCTGTTGTTTAAGCCGCCCTGTCTCTGGTATCTTGTTAGAGCTGCTCAAGCTGACTAAGACGATACTATGAACGAGATTTTTCCCTCCCATAATACTCGTATTTTCTAGCTTCCATATTGGCATTATCTGGATTTTAAGAGTTTCCCACTTTTCCTCTGTCATCAGCTCCTCATCAGGGATGTCAGGGAACTTAATGGGTAGCGGGTTTCTATTATTTTTTCTGTTGTCTTTATAAGACAGCTGAAGTGCTAGAACAGACAAAGGGAGGCTTCTCTGAGACAGACTTTCTTTCACCAATGAAATATTTATGATGACACGTTGCCTAGCAATAGCCACCGATCCGCCTGCATAGGCAAGAGCGAAACTCAAGGGGGAGTTTCCCCAAGAGATGCAGCAGAGAGAAAAACCGGCCTAACAAACAGCCTCTCCTTCCCTCGTGAAATTTCTCCTACTTTCAGTTTATTGGGGAAATGGTGGTGTTGGCTAGAATAATTTAACAGCTGGGTGAGAGTAGAACAGGAAGAAGACTTTAAAGAGATAGAAACAGAAAGACTGTCAGGGAGCATCTATCTGTCATGTAGCAAAATGTTTTAGTTTCCGTCACTGCTCAGGAAGGTACATCCTGACAACACTGTCCTTGTCCCTGTCAGCTTGCGTGGTTCTGGCTGCCAGATGGCTGGGCTCATTAAGGTCAACCAGGTCTCCTGGGCTGGAATCCTTGAATGGGGGACCAGTTCTTTACAGGTGTGTTGGCTTCCAGGCATTAGAACATCCCACAAAGAATGGGACTTGGATGGAAGTTCCATTCAAAAAGGATTGTGTTAGATTATAATTCTTTTAGGGAGGGGGTGTTCAAAGGTGACACACTGTCTCCGAAGTCATCTTCAGGTGTTATTATCAAACGACAGGAGGCTGGAACTGGAAGGAACTGTTGAAATCACTGTGATAGAGCCCTGCGTCTCCCTCTCTCCTCCCTCCCTCCCTCTGTCCTTGGTCCTCCCTCTCTCCTCCTTCCTCTTTCTCTTCTTCTTCTAATTTTAATCACCAAATAACATTTGCCCCTCTTCCCACAATACCCATGTTTTGAAACTAGAATCATCATACCAAGTAAATGTAATTCCTGGCCAACACAAAGAAGCCTAACACCTTCATTAACATGTGTAGCCTTAACACAGCTTAAGTGTGCTTGACACTTTGCAATATCGAAAGTAGCTCAACAACTTCATAGTTTCATTTGTGGGTACCAAGGGGCAAAGCATCTCAAATTGAAAATTGATAATCTAATCCTCATTTTCCAGATGAGGAAACGTTCCAGAACCTTCAAACTCACCTAAATTGCCTAAGAGGACTCAGGAGTGCTAAACAGGGAAGGCTGGTCAGCAATCTTAGAGCGCCATGAGCCATTGCCGGCACGTGGGCATCATGGGCGGAGCCTGAGAAATGACTGACACCTGGACCCAGAGACCCTGATTTAGTTGGTCTGGGTGTAGTAGAACCTCCCATTCTAACATGCGGCTGAGGTTAGGTCACCGAATGGGGATCTTCTGCTAAAGAACTGTATTCTACCTGCATCCTAGTTACTTTCCTAGTTGGGGGAGAACTTCATTTGGGAAGAAAGAGAGCTCAGACGGGCTTTCAAAGTTAGGGAGATGAGCCCGGTGTCTTGTGAAAGACCTGCAGGGAGCTCGTGGGTGGCCCGTAGTTTGGGGCAGAAGTGCGATGTGGGTGTCACGGGAGGAAAGAGGACACAGCAAGGTGTCTGGTATCGGACGAGGTCAAGTGTCTCCAGAGGTGGCGGTTCGCATCTGTGAAAGGGGCCTTAGGAAGTAAGGGTCTTGCCAGACTGGAGCCATACAGTGTGACAGGAAGTGGGGGGAACTGGGGGGAACCGGAGATGGGGCACCCCTGCAAGAGGGCCGTCCGTGGTGCCACACCAGAAAAGAAGCCGGGGGGCTGGAAGAGGTCCCAGCTTTCCAAGGTAAGCCAGAAATCAGACTTGCAGGTGAAATGTCCTGATTTTCACATTTTGGCAAAAACACTCCAACCTGTTCAATCCGCTTCTGGGGCTGGTCCCCATGGGCGGCGCTCAGCCTGCTCCGGGCAGCAGTTTGTAATTGGACTCATGTCGTTTCAAAGACCCCTTCCAGCTTGAACTTTCTACGACCTCTTAAGTGGGGTGGGTGTGTATGAGAGCTGGGCCCACCGTGACAAAGCCTTGGGGGCTCATTTTGGGTAGTCTCTGTGCTCTGATGGTCGTCTTGGTCCTTGTCACAGCCCAGCTTCTGCAGCCTGACCCCAGCATCTCAGTGCCTCCCCGCTCTGAAATAGGGACGATGGCCTAGAATTGTGAGTAAAGGCTCACGATAAGCCTGTACCACTGTGACAGACCCTCCTGGGTGTGAGAGAGTGCCCAGCAATCGATGTGGGGGTCCTCTCCCCAGAGCTGAGGGCAGAAGATGATTTCAGCAGGTTAAACTGCTTGTCACCGAACCTAAGGACAAGACTCCATCACCCTGCACTCTCTCCCAGCTAGACGAGGCTTCTAAAAATACCTCCAAGGCGGCACACTCTATCGGCCGGGCTTGACACGTTGTTAATAGCCATCAAAGCCAGGCTTCTGTTGCTCAGTCAGGAGGCGTCTGTCCCTGGTCAAAGTTCCATTTTCTTGAAATCTGTCACCTTCCCCAAGGCAGCAGAGAGCTGATGGGCAGTCTGTTTAATATGAGTGGAAGTTCAGCTATCCAGTCTGAAACACTAGGGAGAGCCCCCAGAGAACCTTTATCTGTGGTGGGGCATGGAGAGTGACCTCCCCTACATCAGATGTGTGAAAACATCTGTTTTCTAGCTGTGGGGGCAGCCAAGGGGCGTGCTCCCCAAAGGCAGTGGGGTGTATGTGTCCATTTGTATAACATTTCTGGAAAGCCCTTTAGAAGGATAAAGACCCTCTACGTTTATAGTGTATTAACTGAGAAAATACACAATGGACTACACACAATGGAAAGAGCCCACTGAAATACTGAAATGGATAGTCTCCAGGTGCTGGTGGGACGATGCTTTCTGCTTTTTGGTGCGTGCCAAACCACCCACAAACAGCCTGTCCTGCATTAACACACTTGGAGAAGTGTTTAATAGTTGATATTGAGTAGTGTCTTTAGTTGTGTGTGAAAGTTTGAGCTGAAATGCTATTAGGTTCTAAAATAGCTTTAAGTGCTATTTCACTCTGAGCAGGATAATAGTAACTTCTGATGGTGATGCATATTATGTTCGCTAAATCACATAAACTTTCCTTGAATCACAGGAAATAGTTCTGCAGATAACTGAAAAACCTTTTTATCCAGTAGTTCCTGTTCTGAGAAACTATCTTGAATAACATTAAATGTAGAACACACTTAGGCCTAAAGATGTACATCACCATGTTTATAAAATAAAAAATTAGAACTGAAATCCTTAATAAAGATATTTTTTAAGTATGTCTAAAGTGAAAATAGGAAATCATTAAAAAGATTACAAGAAAACTTTTAATACAGTGAAAAATGCTTATGTTTTAATGCTTAAAGATTAAAAAAAAACCCCAAAAACTCAAAAAAGCCAGCGACATTGCATGTACCGTGTAATCACACGTGGAGATAAGTAGTATTTACTACCTAGAATTGATTTACTAAGAATAATGGTGAGAATTTAATAAAACGATGTATTATGAACCCTTACTGAGTAGTGGACACGTTGTAACATGCAGTACATGTTAGCTTAGTTCTCCATACATGTGTATATAGTAAAAAACGCCAAAGGGGAGAGTTAACCAATAGTTCTTTTATTTTGGTGGCGTTATGACTGATTTGCAGGAGGGTTTTCCACCCAACTTTTCTGTATCTTCCAAGTAGTTCACAATGAAGCAATATTCCTTTAACTATGGGGAAATAAAACCGTATAAACCAAACCTATGTAGATCATTTCGTTTGGATTCTCCACTAAACCAACCCAGAGATGGGGCGAAGAAGGGGTCATGCGCCCTCCTGACGCGCTCTCACACGCCCAGCTGATCCCCTAGTGGGTTCAGGTGGTCGTAGGAACGGCCACGAAGCCACGCTGAGAAAATCAAAGGCAGGTGAAACGCGCGTGCGCCGACTGGACCTGCGCGGGGCGGGGCGCGCCTGGGGGACGCCGGAAGGAAGTGAGGATCGGAGGAGGTTCCTTCACGTCGCCATCAAGTTCTCCTTCAGTTCCAGGGGGCACGCGATGTACTTCTATGTCAGGTCAGCTCAACAGTGCAAAGCCACCGAGGGTCGCCTCCGTGTCCTGTACAAGCCGCCCTATCCAGTGCCCAGCGGGGCCCGGCGCAGGGCTGAGTGCGGGGAGCGGGGCGGTCGTGGAGGGTGGGGTTTTCGAGAAGAAAGCGCCGTGGAGTGTTCTGCGACCGGGGGTGGGCGAATCTTCCCGCGGAGGCTTTTATCTTCCATTCCCTGCGACTTTCCCATCCCTGAGTGCCTGTGTACGTGAACTACTTAACTGGGCTGCTGCTGCTCCCTGAAAAGCATTCTAGTTTTAACATTTTGATGGCCATGTTGCACTAGGTAGACGGCCCCAACGGAGAGTCCTGCCCCAGGTGGTGAGCGGGCAAAGCAAAATCTTCACGCTGGAAGCTCCATGCTACGTGACGCCGAAGATGGTTTCCGTGCTGCACTCCCTTCCTGCATGGCGTGTAAAGCGACATTCCGGGGAGGGGAAGGGCAGGTGGCAGGAGGACTGCGTTTTTGCTTCGGGACTGCTGGAGATGTGCGCTGCTGTCTCTCCACTCGATGGAGCTTTAGGTCGGGGCGTTTGAGCAAAGGTCGAGTCCATTTCTCACTTGAACATCTTCATTTCCATTCGGATTCGGGGCGAGGAACTAATTTCCAGCCTTGTTGCATGGAGAACCTGGAGGCAGTTTAACCTTTGATGACGCAGTTAAACTCCAAAGGGGCTTTGAATAATCATTAGGGTTTAAATTAAGGATTAAACACTTCACAAGGCTCCCAGTGAGCACCCCAGCACAGGCTGCTTCCTTGGCTGTCAGCTGGGAGGTAAAAAGTGTGATCTTGGTCACCTGAGGCCCCGCGTGGGCTGCAAACACATGCACTCTGTCCCTGAACTTGTAAAAGGCTCACTCCTCTCCTCATGAGATCCAGGTGCTTCGACAGTACCCATGTTGCCTGTTAGCTCAAGGCAGGCTTGGCAAGTATTTGAAAACTCAAGTCTCTATTGTGAGCACATGCAGGGTTGGTCTGCTGTTAATGACTTGTCATGCTGCTGTTTGGTGGCATCTTTGCTGCTGTCTTGCTGGGCCAGTCACTCAGCTTTCCTGGGCCTTTAAGATGAAACCGTTGGATTGGAAGGATGGTGTAGCGCAAGCTTCTATGACTCTCTTTGGCTGTGACTACAGAGTTCCCACCATAGGTTTGGGCTCAGCGCCCCTATGAACCGAAGTCTATGAACTACCCCTTACTACAGTCACTTAGCTTTGAGGTCCCCTTTTTATTTCTGGGATGTTGGGTCGTCCTTTCTTGGTTGGCTTTTCAAGCTCAATTTTATGTATTTTTTATAAACCTTTCCTACAGCTTCTGTGTATCACGGAAAGGGGAACCCCTGTGTCTTCTCTGTCTCCCAGATTCTTGGAAGCCTTTTGTACATTGCTTTTGTAATTTAGATAAAAGGAAAAAGAAAAGCCTTCCAATTTCCCCACATTATTTCATATTCCCTGTGATAGTTTAAACAGTCTTTTCAGTAGGCCTTGAGAGACAAGGTTTTCACAACCATGTTGTTACGTTGTTAAGATGCGTCTAAAAAGAGATTTCGTTTGTCACGGCAGAATTGAAGAAAGAGGCGATACATGGGGGTTCAGAATCACACAGCGTCCAGACCTCACCCAGACTCCCCAGCTACATGACCGTGAGCTTTGCAATGTCAGCTTTCTGGGAGCAGGTCCTGCCTGCCTTTATCCCCACTCAGGACCCCACTCCCAGCACAAAGTAAGCCCACAGTAAATGCTCGTTGAGTGGATGACTACGTAAATAACTCATCTTCCGAGCCTTTCTGTCCTCAGCTGTAAAATAAAGAGGAATGCTGCCAACATCCTTTGGAGGCTGTGCTGTTTGGAGACGTGGTGTGTGCTTCTAGAAGCACGAGGGCCAGGTTTGATTGAGCGTGGTCAGTGTGGCTCATGAGAGATTTCCCAGCTGGACTTCTCTAGGACCCCTTGTACGCTCTGTGAATTTCCCGCTGGTTCAGTTGGTTCGGTTCACCTTTGCACACTTCTGATGGTTCTACATCTGGCACAGAGGGCTGTCGAAATGGCACGCAGTTCTCCTGGCCCTGTGCACAGAGCTCCCGTCTCCCTGTCCTTCAGGCAGAGCTCTTTCATTCCCTGCCCCACCCCCCATAATTAGTGCTTGTTTTCCTTGTCATCCTTTCACTTTATTAGGCAGCACCTCGCTTGCTGTCTGCTGCCATCTTTAGCTTTTCCTCAGCAGCCTTTAAATGCTTCATAAAGGTCAATTTTGGAAATAATTTGTGCCCTCTCATCTCCCCTTTTCCTTGTAACTACTGCAACTTGAGGCCGTTGCTGAAATAATTTTAACCCTCTTCAGGCTTCCACAGGGCTCGATCGCTCTATTTGCTTTGCTTTAAAAAAAACATGCAATTTTAGGTCTACGGGTAATTTAGAAGTCTTCGCTGAGGAGAGATGATTTGGTTTAGCCTTTCTAATCTATGCTGATTTCCATCTTATAAATAATCCAGCTACTCTGTCATTGACTGTCTACCCTGTATCCTCACCAGAGTCAGGTATGGTGGGAATAAATCACAATTTTAAAATTTCTCACTTGGAGAAGAGTACAGTTTCTCACTTGGAGAAGAGTACAGTTTTTGGAGTGGGGGGCGGCGTTGGGGGGGGGGACATGTCACAGGTGGTATAATAGGATAGCATCAAATGATGTATAATCAAGTGGAGAACCATGTGACTCAGGCTGTCAGGGCCTCTCGCGAGTTCAGAGATGGGAGAGATTCTTGTGGCTGGAGTTGTCTGTGGAGTTTCATCGGGTAGAGCGTTCTTCAGCCGGGCCTTGCAGGAGATTTGAACAGGCAGGAGGGAATTACAGGTGTGGAGTGCAGGTGGCATCGGGCATGGTGTCCCCTAGCCACCTGCCAGCACACTGCCAGAGCAGGCTGGTGAAGGTGGATTAGAGGGCCCAGTGGAGAAGGCTGTGGGCAGCGCTGGAGCCAGGGGCTGGGTCCATTGAGAAAATAGGTTTAGCAAGGCTGCCGTGTACTTGGAACCCAAAGTTCAAGGGTTTTGCAAGGCTGCCCGGAACTTGGTGAACAAGGACACCACTCAGGATGTGGTTTCTGGCTGGCTAAGGGGAAGGAGGAAAACGACATGGCCTAGGAGGCAGAGGAATCCTAAAGCTGTTGACTCAGGAGGAAAGGGTGGGGGTCGTCCGCAACACTGTTTCACAATGAAGTTACACCCCCTGTCGTTCTTGGGATATAACCTAAACCTGCTGCAGACCTGAGGGGTCTCTGTGTCCCCATCAGAGTGCACGGACACCCCACCCCCACCCCCCACCCCCGGTCACAGCTGTGCTCTGTTAATGTCTGCGTCTGTCTGAATCCCGTTGCCTCCCTCCGGTGCCCTTCTCTTTGTGCTGGTTGCGGCAGAAGGCCCAGCGCAGGCAGGGCAGCGGCCATAGTGGATGAAGACAGCACACATTCAGGGGCAACAGTGTTAACTAGGAAGAAAGGGAGATTTTCTAGCTCAAATTAGGTATGTCTAGCAGAAAACAAAAGCAAAAAGTTATGCCTGTTTGATAAACATCTGAAGAATCCCCACTTACAAGTATCAATTTGTATAAACTCTTAGAAACAAATTGTCTCCCAGTCGTTTATTCTAAAATAATAATCACATCCACAAAATTGATAATACATTTAATGCTATTATATGATTCTTTATTAATAAAAACCACTGGAAATGTTTAGTAATTTGAGGTCAATTAAATAAAGTACAACATAGCCCTACAGAGGAACGCCGTGCAAAAAACCAAAAATACAACAAACAAACAAACACCCCCAGAACGAACCATTTCTTGTCATTTTTCAGGTTTAAATTCTATTAGCCTTTCCTGTGCACCCAACTGTAGATCAGACTTCATCAGTCACTTTCTCAGTTCCATTTATTCTTCATTATTCTGTTTGGTTTAATACAAGGCATGTGTATTTTTGATTAAAACACTTTTATGAAAGGACTAGTCTTGGGAAGACCATCAGCCACTGTAGCGGGTGCAACACAATTAAGACACATTCTGTCTCAACATGGAACTGTCAGCTGAATAGGGTGAAAAAGATACACGTGTCGTATAGCACAATCGCTGTAAGGAGTGACAAAGGATGCGACTCCAGGAGGGGATGGAGGGAGCTTTCTTTTGTCTGAGGTTGTCAGGAAGGTTTCCTGGAGGAAGAGGTACCTGTTCTGTGTCTCAGTGATGAGCGGGGATCTGCAGGTGGCCATCAGCAGAGGGCGTCTGGGGGAGAGCGATGGGGAGAAGTGGGGTACAGTTGGGAGAACATGGTCTTCAGTGTAACTGGGGGTTAATAGGATTTTATTGACTAGTTTGGGACCTTCGCCATCACTGTTGCTATTAAAAAATATATTTTTATACAATGCATTTTCGAATGGAAATTTCTTCAGAAATCGGGGCTTTACAGAGAAATCAGTCTTTTGTGAGCACAGTTTAAATTTGCCAATACATAATAATATGCCAATTTTCAATACCTGGCTTGCTCTTCGATTTTTATTGGCTAAGGGGTTAAAGGTGGGTGCCTCCCTATTGCTTATGCCAGAGATCTGGTCACAGAATGTGTGTTTCCCCCGGTGTCGTCCTGTGGGGCCCCTGGTTCCTTACCAGCCACGTGTCCTCTTGTTTGGGGTTGATTCTACGTGTTTAACAGGGCTCTCAGTTGGAACTATATCTCATAATTGTCATCGTCGGTCACGACTCCTGGTGGGACATAGTCCTTTTAATAGGGAAGACAGGAAGAGGACTTGACAGAGGCCAGATGGAATGACCGTCATTCGGGGCTGCTGGGCTGGGGGAGGAGTGGGGAATCTTCCATCTTAATGGCTGACTGTGACAGCTGTTGGTCACGGGCTAGTGAGGCTGTAAGAGCAGTCAACGCTGAGACACGATGACGTGCTTGGGGAAACCAGCGCTCGCAGCATGGCTTGTTCGTGGGAGGCGCACATGAGATACTTCGGCGCTCCTGGGCAGAGCAGGGGAACGTAAAGATACACAGGGGAGGCTGGCTTTTTTGGAATGTGGTGGGGGCCGAGGGGCCCTGCTTGGGCAGAGCTGGTTGAAAACAGTGACATTTGCTTTTCTCTCCCTGCACCCATCCTGAGTCCCAAATAATGTGGTCACTTGCGGTCACATGAGGTTGGGATGTGACATTGGGACAAACCAGCCCAAAAGCAGGCTGTTGATTACTTTTTATTTTAAATAAGGGCAAATCTCCAAAATTTCAGGTGCTGTGTGAACTACAAAGCTACTTAATGCAAACATTCATCTGCCCCTTTTATTTTGCATTTGTTTCCTTCTAAAATCACACTGAATAAACTTGGCAATTAGAGAACCCCTCTCCTCAATTGTCCCAATTCCCAATAAAAGCAATCACTATTAACACATTGACTTTTATCTTTTAATGTGTAATTATAGAGTAATTTTTATCTTGTTAAGAATTTACTCTAAATGTTATCAGCATTAAACTAACATAATTTTAAAAGCCATAATTTTAAAAATGGTTCATTTGTAATTATAAATTTAGTGCATACTTATTAAACAAAAATGGGGTTGGGAGAGCAAAATTTGAAAGCAACTGTGTTGCAAACACAACGAATGTTGATGTTTTGTGGTGGTTTCTTCCCGGTGCACGTTGGGCTTGGCATTTCAAAAGCAAAGTTGTATTTAAATTCTAAATACAGTGTTTTATCCTTTTCTTTTTAACTTACTCTGGAAAATCTTGACATAATGTTAGCATAATCACTTGGTCTTCACTGACATAATTTTTTAATGGGCATGTAATATTCTATTGATTAAATGCTGGGCATTCATCTGGTGCCGGTGTGCCACTTTTCTGTAATAAGTGTAGCTACAGTGACTCTCTCCTGATGGATTCTGACATACCAGATGAGACATTTTTACAATGATGATGGTCATCAGCATCTGTCTGATCCCCCAGTTCTGAGGCATCCGCTCTTTCTGTGGGAGATACTGGCACTGCCCTTTGAAGTACTGCAGACCGTGACTGAACGTCCACTGGGTGGAAGGCAGGCGGTGCTAGCGCCTTCTTAAATCTGGGGGACTCTTGCATGGAGGCCTAGGGCCCTTGGGATTGGACCTGCCGCGTGTTGCTCAGTCTGTGCATGCAATGGGGACAGCTGCCTCTCTGCAAAGGACGGCTCTGGCTCACAGCTCCACTGCTGACCAGGGACAGTGCTGGGGATGCTGAGTACTGCATGTCCTGTACCCCCAAAACCTAATATTCCCAGAGACACCAACCACCTTAACATGGATAAAGCTGGAATACGTCTTCAAAAAATTTGTAAAAATCTTTTAAGAACACTGTGGGACATAAAAAGAAATCATGAGCACTATGGAGACATCCCCCTTGCTAAATTTGGGAGGATACCCAGCCTTCAATGTGCTTACCCATGTTGCTCACTTCTGCCTACGTTTCAAATCTCTGCCTCTCCCGTGCTGCCTCATCTCTTCAGAGCAGCAGCACTGGTGCTCCTTAGGAGCTCCTTAGGAATGCAGAGCCTCAGGCCCTCTGCAGAGCTACTGGATCCGAATCCATATTTCAAGAGTGTTAACGTAAAAATAAGCAACGGCCAAAGCAAGAGGCAACAAGTGTTACTAGCGTTCCCAAAAGAAGAGCTATTCAGGGAGAAACGAATTCAGATGGAGACCCAAACAGCGTTCCACCGGGGGCGAAGGAAAGGGTTTCTTTATGAGAAGGGGAAGGGGGCAGTCTGTGGACGGAAGGAAGGGAGTTCTCTAGGTGCAGGGACGCCAAGGCATCCGTTAGCTACATGGGGCCGTGCCGCATGCAAAGACCATCCTTAATTCAGCCTGGCTGTCCACCTGCCTGCGTACCTGTTTGTATTCCAAACAACTGTTGGCAAAAGCTATGGTGCTTTGACCCAGTCCAAAGGTTATTTTGCCCAGTTTATACATTTCAAAGGCTTTAGGAGTAAGACGTGCAAGGCGATTCTGACTGCGTTTTTTTTTGTTGTTTTTTGTTTTTGTTTTTTTTGCCCTTTGGTATATGGGTAGCTCCCTGGCTGGGAATCAAACCCAGGCTGCAGCACTGACAGCACCAGCGCCGAAGCCTTAAGCCACTACACCACCAGGGAACTCCCTGACTGCGTTTTGCAGTGGCTTCGTTTGTAGTGTTGTTCACGAGGTCAGCGTGAATCACCTGAATCTCCTTAACGTGCCTGTTCTGATTGGCAGGTTTGTGTGAGAGTCTGCATTTCTAATGAGCATTTCTAATAATGAGGTGATACAGATGATGGTGTTTGTGGACCTCACTTTGAATAATAAGACTCCACTGGGCATTTAAAAATAATATTTTTTAAACACACAAGGAGCTTTAAAATATATATACCTTGTGTTTTACATAACTGTCTTATAGATTATGCACTAATAATAGCTCCCTTTTATAGGCGAGAAAAGAATGAGGCTGAGAGAGGTGAAGTGACTTCTTCAAGGTTGCACCGCTAGTTCCCACAGAAGGCAAATCAGCAGGTATGTGATGCTTTACTCGGTTTCTATTACATGGTTTCGAGTGTTGAATAAGTATAAACCACCCTCAAAAGTAATAATAATGAAGCCAGCCAAATGCCAATCTCCTGGTGCCAGCATTATTTATTCTTTTAACATACTAGCTTTTGTGTTTCTAGCTCAGTTTTGGACGGTAGTATTCATCTTTATGTTGACCGTATGTTTAAATTACAGCAATAGCGGATGTCATTATGTTAATGTTTACAGATGCATTTATAACACCTTGCTCATCTCGTGTATTGTGTCTGCCAATCTAAGCTGTTCTAGCTCTTTTTTTTGTTGAGGGTGGTGCTTTGCTAATATTTTATCATACAATGACCACTTTCTTCTTAAATATGTAAATCTAAAAGTATTAGCTTCCTCGTGACTTCATCTTGAGCATGACCTTTTCCCGGGAGGTGACATTTGCCACCTTGCCTGGTGGTACCAGTTCTCATGTCACAGCTCCTCAAGGGCTAACAGACACACCTGAAGTGAATGTCGCTGGTACCTTTCGACAGAATCAGCTGCTATATGTCTGTGTGCTGGTGGGAAAGGGTGTCATTGGTGACGGAAGGAAAACGGGGAGTGTGGTCTGAGGGGCTGCTCAGTGTCATACTTTGGAGCCAGCTTTATATGCACGTGTGTGGTGGCGTCTCCTCCCTGGGAGCCTGGCTTTGTGGGGAGGCCACAGCGATGCACCCCAGACCTGCTGGGGAATGAGCTCGAGGCACAGGCACAGTCTTCAAAGCCCCGCGCTGTCACTGTGTTCTATCTCGGCCGACACTTATTTTCTGAAAGGAGTGCAGGCTTCATTCCGTACCTGTTACTGATGTGCCCATCAGCCGATGCGGGGTCTGAAGCCGCCACCAGGGGAGGGAAAGAGAAAGCCCCATTTCACTTTTAAATTACATTTCATGTTAAATGATCTCATTACTCCCCAAGTAAGATGAAACAGTATAATGTTAGCATCTGCTTTGGCAGCCTCTTCCTTCTCAGGAGGCGGTGTTGGCGCTTTGCGGGGAGGTGGAGGGGTGCTGGATAAGTGGAGGGGAAGGGAGATGCAACCTGCCGCATGTCATCAGGACCTCAGGCAGTGTTGAGTGATAAATGGGGGCAGGCGGGTGCATTTATTCAGACGGACAGATGAAGGGGTGCGTGGCACACCCAACGAGGATCAGTGCTGCAGGGATGCATGAGAGCGCTCTGTGTGCCCTCGGCATCAACAGGCCGATGCTTGTCGGGGAGACAGGCTGGTGGCCTCCTTGTCTGAGGAGGGACAGCCCCACTGCCTTCTGATTCTCACGCCACGCCGACTCCTGTGGGCTCGTGGGTATTACGGGGCTGTTGGACACGGGTCTGGTGGTTATTCCTGTGCAAGGGGGCATGCGCTTTCTGAGGAGCAGCCTCTGTCCTGGTGTTACAC
Organism: Lyroderma lyra; assembly: GCA_004026885.1. Taxonomy (NCBI): domain Eukaryota; kingdom Metazoa; phylum Chordata; class Mammalia; order Chiroptera; family Megadermatidae; genus Lyroderma; species Lyroderma lyra. Next base: position 68,754 of record PVJL010002786.1, read on the forward strand.
TGCCTCCTGACCACCCAGTTCGCCGTGCAGCATGCTGAGCAAGGCAGACGTGTGTGCTAGGCCTTTGTGCTTTAATTCGGACACTTGCGGTTATTTGCGTGGATTCGACCCCAGTGGCAAGTCACACTCTGAAGACACGTTGTAGGGGAGCTGCAGGACTGCACTGTCCCTTTCCCCTGTCCCCCTGGTCCTGTTCTTCAACTCCAACCGGAGTATGAGTCTTGAGGGTGTGGTTCGTACTGAGCCTTTCTGTTTCGTTTTTCACACCCATGTGCCGTGCCTTGCTCATATTAAGTGCTCAAAAGTATTTAAACCTTTATAGAGCCATTTGGTCACCTCAGTATTTATTCAGCAAGCCTCAGTGGCTTCTTGTGTGTCAGAGAATAAAGACCTAACCCCTTCACGTGCCACCCTAACTCCATGTTGTCACCTTAACCCAGTTTTGGCCTCTTCCCCCTTCCCCTGTGACGTCCCCTCAGGCGGGGCCGTTCATTCTGTCATCTCCCGGAATTCACCTGCTTTCCAAAGCCCGGGTCTTCACTGCCCTCTGCCCAAAGCCGTTCCTTGACTCCCACCAGGGTTCCCCTCCACCTTTGCCCAGGTGACTGTTTCACAGTCGCTAACGTGGATGCCTGCTGCTCCCTCTGCCCAGTGCTGCGTCCGTCTGTGCTGCTTCAGTTCCCACACTGTCGGAGAGCCACTGCACCCCCTCCCCCCCCCCCCGGTGGCGGTGGTGGTCTGGGGCGGATGGGTGGGAGGATTTGATAAGTTCTGAGCTCATTCTGCAGGAAAGAAGGCGTGGAGAGGGGTAGTCTGGGGCAGGCTGGGAAGATGGTTCTTACCTGAAGCGAGAGGACTCCTTTGGGGCCCGCTGTGTGAAGGGCTCCTGGAAGATGTAGGGCACACAAGGACATGACAGTGGAGTTTATTTTAGTGTGTTATAAGTTTCATTATGCAGAATATGTGTAGAATGTACATCATGAAGCAAATCATGAGACAGACACTCAGAAGTCCACTTCTCAACTTACAGAACAGAGCATTGCAGAAACCACCAGAACGCTGTTCTCTAGTCCCTCGCCTACCTGCCTCCCCAACAACCGCATCACCCACCCCGCCCCACCCCACAGGGCAGCCACTGTTCTGGAATCTTCATCACTTCATTGCTTTTATTATAGTTTTTGTCACACATGGATCTGTGTTTAAGTGATGTCTTTGTGAGGGACTACCATTGTGGCTTTGATTTTCCTTTTTCTGATGATTAGTGATGTTGAACACCTTTTCATGTCCCTGTTGGCCGTAAGTCTGTCGTCTTTGCCACATTGTTTACTTGGATCCTCTGCCCACTTTTAAATCAGTTTGTGCATGTGTGTGTTGGTGTTGTATGATTTAAATACACATCTATGTATGAGATCAGCCCCTTATAAGATACATAGTTCGCAGATGTTCGATCTCATTCAGGAGGGTGCCTTTGTATCTTGTTGCTGGTTTACTTGGCTGTGCAGAAGTGTGTTAGTTTGATGTAATCTCACTGGTTTATTTTTGTTCTTGTTGCCTTTGCTTTGGTGTCCAATCCAAAAACACCATCACCAAGTCCAGCATCGGGGAGCTTACTTCCCACCATAGTTTCTTCTAGGAGCTTGGTGCTTTCTCGGCTTCTGTTCAGTTCTTTAATCCATTTTGAGTTAATGTCTGTGAGGCGTGTGAGCTCATGGTCCAGGCTCACTTTTTTGCTTGTGGCTACACGGCTTTCCCACAGACCACTTCCTGAAGTGCCTGTCCTTCCCCCATTCGTGGCTCCGTCGTCGTGAATTAATTTACCATAAACGAGTGAGTTGACTTCTGGGCTGTCTGTTCTGTTGCATCGATGTACATGTCTGTTCTTTTATGCCAGGACTGTGCCGCTGCGTGACGACAGCATTGCAGGATGGTTTAATCAGGAGGAGTGATGCCCCCTGCTTCGTTCCTTCTCTTAAAGGCTACTTTGTGGTTCCAGGAAGGTTTCAGGGTTGTTTGTTGTCTTTCTGTGAAAAATGGCATTGAAATTGTTATAGGAAACGTATCGGATCTGTAGATTGTTTTGGTTACTATGAACAGTTTAACAGTATTTTTCCAGTTCTGGAGTAGGGAATATCTTTCCATTTATGCTTGCCTTTTTCAGTTTCTTCAATTCATGTCTTACAGCTGCCAGTGTGCAGGTTTTCACCTTCTTGGTTAAAGCTTTTCCAAGGTATGTTTATTTTTCTATTCAATTTTAAATGGGATTGTTTTCTTAATTTCTCTTTCTGATAATTTCTTATTCATGTATAGAAATGCCACAGATTTTTTTATATGTCGATTTTATATCCTGAAAATTTGTTAGCTTATTCTAATAGTTTTTTGGTGGCGTGTTCAGAGTTTTTGATATACAGGATTATGTCATCTTCAAATATTTGTGACTATTTCATTTTTTTCTGTTCTGATTCAAATGCCTTTGGTTTGTTTTTCTTGCCTAATGGCTCTGGCTGAGACTTAGAATACTATGTTAAATAAAAGTGGCAAGACTGGGCATCCTTGTCTACTTCCTGATCTTGAGTATGATGTCAGCTGTGGGCTTGTCACGTGTGGCCTTCGTGATGTTGAGGTATGTCTCCTCTACACCAACGTGTTGTTGAGTTCTTATCAATGTGTGTTGAACACAGATGCTTTTTCTGCATCTTTTGAGAGACTTGTGATTTTTATCCTTCATTTTGTTACTGTGGTGTATCAATTCATTAATGAATTGATTTGTGGATGTTGAACCATCCCTGGAAGAAATCCCACTTGATCATAGTGAATGATCCTTTTTAATGGATTGTTAAATTTGGCTTGCTGATATTTTTGTTGAGGACATCTGCATCTATTTTTATTGGGGACACAGGCCTGTAATTTACTCTTCTGTGGCACCCTTGTCTGGTTTTGGTATTAAGGTAATGTCAGCTTTATAAAATAGCTTGGAAGTATTCTCTCCTCTTCTGTTTTTTGGATGCGTTTGAGAAGGGTTGGTGTTCTTTTTTGTGGGGAGGGGGTTCCCTGGCTGGGAGTCAAACCCAGGCTGTGGTGTTGAAAGTGCCGAAGCCTATCACTACACCATCAGGGGAACCCCCCTATTAATTCTTCTTTAAATGTTTGGTAGATTCACCAGTGAAGCCCTCTGGTTGTAGACTTCTGTTTGTTGGGAGATTTTTTTTTATTACTAATTCAGTCTCCTCACTACTAATCAGTGTGTTCAGATTGCCTTTGTCTCCGTGAGTCATTCTTCATAAATAGTATGTTTCTAGGACTTTGCCCACTTTTTTCTGGGTTGTTTAATGTGTTGGCGTATAATTATTCATAGTAGTTTTATATCCTTGGTATTTCTGTGGTATCAGCTGCAATGTCTCTGCTTTCATTTCTGATTTTATTGACTTGAGTCTTCTCTTTTATTCCCGGTGGGTGTTAGTCCCTAGAAGGCTCTGGAGTTCTCTCCAAGGTTGACCACTGTCACTTGCTTCCTGATTTCTGGACCTCCTCCTCCTTGAACTTCAGCCTTGGGCATGCGGGAGTGCCCACTTCTGTCTAGAACTGTACTTCCAAAGGGAATTGTGAGGCACGTTGCAGAGATGATCATGCAGCCTGGAGGACACAGCTCCCTCTTCCTCACTTGTGTGAATTTCGGTGCCTACCTGAGAGGCAGATAGGCTCTCAAAAGCCTCTGGGGAGAGGTTCAGGCCTTTCAGAGTTATGGTAATGGAGAGTCACTGAGACAAGCAGAATTTCTCTTGCTAACATTGTTCATTTGCCCATTGCCTGTCTTTGGAAACACTATCATGCTACAGGGTCTCCCTAAATAAGAGAGGGAAGGAAAGAACCAGGGTTAAGGGACCGACGTGCTCATCCTACGCCACCGTGCTCGCTGGGACATCAAGTCACATTTCCATCCAGCCCTCTCAGCCTTCCCTTACTTGGGGACCTTCACAGAGAGCATGGGGTGGGGTGAGTGGGAGCTGAAGCCAGCAGCTGCTTTCTGCAAGTTCCCCAAGTCCTGTCAGGGACATCCCATGTTGTCCCTTTTATTTAGCAAAGGCCCCTTTTTATTTAGCACAAGCTTGCTTGGGACTGAGGCCTATTAGTGTCTGCCCAGAGTTTTCGTAGGAAGTATAAAGGGAGAGGTGGAAGGCTGTCCACTTGGTGGTACCCCATATTTTCTTTAACTGTCGGTACCTGGAGGGCAGGTGCTTGGCCAGAGCCACGAGAAGTCCTTTATCTGGACCCTGCCAACGGTCAGCCCCACGCTCCAACCCACCCCCAACTGAGTTTAGCTGTGGAATCATGCTCTGGGCATCATAAAGTAGCTTTTTTTTTTTTTTTAATGGAAGTTTCATCTGCTTTGTGATGGTTAATTTTATGTGCCAGCTTGACTGGGCCGTGCGGTATCCGGGTATTTATTTGCTCAGGTACGATTCTGAAAGGTGCCATGGGAGCGTTTCTGGGTGAGATTAACAATGACGTTGCTATAAAGGACATGTTGGTCCTGCATCCCATCCCCTGAAGGCCTGACTAGGACAAAAACGCCGACCGACCCTGAGGAAGAGAATCCTCCTGTCTGCCTGCCTGCCTTCAGGCGTGAGCGGCCTCTCTTTCCGGCCGTAGGACTCAGGCTGAAACCTTGTCTCTTCCTGGGTCTGAACCTGCTGCCTTCAGACGCGACCCGCGCCGTCAGCTGCCCTGGGTGGCGGCTGCCGACTCACAGGCCTGCGGCCCCCCAGCCTTCGCAGTCTCTGTACCTGAGTCAGTTCCTTGCAGTCAGTCCAGCCGACAGTCTCTCCCTCGACCTGCTCCGCCTTGTCCAGAAGTCTCTCAGGCTCTCTTGTTTTGGTTTTCCTCTTATTTTTTCAGTGCAGCTGTAGGTGTTTTTCTTACTTTTAAGTGTCCGTGGTCATTCCAGTGAGTCTCTAGGAGGGAGGTGAAGGAAACACGTGCGCTCAAAGCCTGGTTTTAACCCCCAAGTCAGGTGGGCATGCTGCCCAGCGCAAGTTCTTAAGATGTGGTGAGATCGGCGTTTTTGCGACCTTTTTTAGCTCATCAGCTGTCATTAGTGTGAGTATATTGTACGTGTGGCCCAAGACAGTTCTTCTTCCCCTATGACCCAGGGAAGCCGAAAGGCTGGTCGCCACCACCCTAGGTCCTGTGGACTCCGCAGAGCTGTGTGGACACCGTTCTGTCTCTCCCTATGAGCGCCTTCTCCTCCGGGTGCCACCACACCTCCCCGCGGGCCTCCAGCCTCTCCTCCTAGATCACAGCACATTTTCTCTCTCTCCACTCTCTTCACAGTCTGTACTCTCAGCCTCAAAAAAGAAAAAGAACAAACCTCCATTTTTGTGCTCTTTGGTAGTTAAATGCCAGCCATGTGTCTCCTCCAAGCTTGTCATTTTCCTTTTTATTCCACTCAGTGACCCTGTAAATGACATTTGATGCACAAGAGCTGGAACAGTCATTAGCTTAAAATGGTTTTATTTATTTTTTTAAGAAAAACTCTCTCACAGCTCTGAATCATGTCTTTAAAAAAACAAAAAACAAAACAAAAAAAACCACTTTTTTTAAAGGCACCCTGCAGTAAACTCTCTGGTGCCTGGCCCTGCTGGGGTCTGATTGCACAGCAGAGCAGGGGGGTGCCAGGTCACGTGACTGGGTGCATGGCTGGGGGAGTAACCAGAAGTACCTGCAGCCCTGTAGGAAGGCTCTTAGGAGTGACTTTTCTTTCCTGGTTGTTATAATCTTAGTCCTTTCTGAAATAAGAAAAATCAAGCTTCTATCTTTTCTGTTTATTTAGGTTAAGCAGAATCTTTGAAAGAATCCAACCCAAGGGAATGTCTATTTGAAGTCACATGCTGATGTGAGTTAGGTTGGCTCTTGGAGTTAATTGCTGACAGTACAGTGGGAAAGTGTGTCCCCTGCCCCCAAGCCTGGAACCAGACACACCTAGGTCGAACGCCCACGTTGTGTGGTGCACAGGGTAATAGTAATATGACCAGAGAACGCTGGTCTCTGTTAGTGCCCCTCTGGGATACTTCTACTTTCATACTCTATATCAGGACATAATGGCATCTGCAAGTTCAAGTATCCTGAATAGACCCCCACACTGAGCAGGGACATCCAGCCCCTCTGCCCCATTCTACTTCCCATTAGAGCCCCTGAGCCTGTCGCCTGGCTCTTTGAGAGACCCAGGGAGCCCTTAGACATTACAAGGTCCTGGGGTATTGTCAGGAGAGGGCCTACCCAACAACCAAACTGTCATTCAGGTGCATGCCGACCTACACATTAGTGACCCGAGGTGTATGTAATGACAAGTTTTATTGAGAAGAATGTAAGAGCAAGAGAGCACGGAGCACACAGCGTCAATCCTTAGAGAGGCGTGCTCAGGCAGCAGAGCCGACATGCATGCCAACCAACTGCATACACACCTCCACGTGGCAGCGTGACCGGCTCCGGTTTCTCATGATACAAAGGAGCTTCCTGGCCCTGTCACCCAGGTGTTCACTGAAGGACTTCGAATGCTAATGTTGCCGATAGAACTAGCTGTCCTTTCATGAGCAGCTGGCTGTCTACATAGAGAAACAAGTCCTGAGAGGGGACACACAAAGGGTACCACACACAGATTCGAAAGAACTTGCCATTTCTGAAGGGACCACGTGACTGTCCTGTTGGGACACTGGATGGGGTGAATGGGGCCCCATCTCCAGGGCAGACGATTGGCTTCCGTAGCTGCCCCGGATGTAGTGACAGGGTCCTTCCTGTTTTCCTCCTCCTCCTGAGGGAGATAATGCTCTGCACTGCACTTGAGAACCTGGGGGTTTTGTTTCACTGTGTTTCAGTGATGCTCAGAATGAAAGCATTTTGCAGCAGTCACAGCTCTGAATGGTTTAGAACACTGTTGCGATTAGGAACTAATTGTCACCCAAGATAATAGGAAGCATCTGTCCAGTAGAGAGCGTGACGTCCTCATTGAGGTCCGATGACCCTGGGTTCTAGTTCTGTTCTGGCAGCATTCCCCACATGGCGCTGAGCAGGTTGGCACCTCGCTCGTACTCAAAGCAAAGTCTGCACTTGCGTGAAGCTGAGAGTGAGTTCCTCCTGAACTGTTTGTTGCCTCTTGGGGACCAGACTCTGTCCATCCTCGTCCTGGCCCTGCTGCCCGCGCAGGTGACCCGAGCAAACCCGTTTCTCAGCTGTACATTAGATGAGTGACTCATGATCTCTAGAGTGCTAAGATGAGTAATAGCTGCTGGGCATGGACTTCTGTTTTAGGATTGCACATCTTACCCATGAACTTACTGAATCTTCACCACAGCCTTTTGAGGAACATCTTGTTACCATTCTCCTTTTACAAATAACACACCAGCATGTCAGAAAGGCAAAGGAAATGTCCTGCAAGCACAGAGTGAGAGGTTGAGGGGACTTGCCCGTGACTGAAGGACAGGTGTCCCCAGATGTGGGACACCCAGTGCTAAACCTGGGCAAGTCGCTGGCAAAAAGGATGCGTCGGTCCCCCTTGCTGGGAGGCCCGTCTTAAGTCCTTGTGACTCCGTCTGTATTCTCTCTCTTGTACCACATCACCTCAGTTTCTTAGAGACCCCCTGAGGTGTTGTGACCATTAAAGCAAGCGAGGTCCGTCATAGCTTTCTTAAAGGGGAGGTGGGAATGAAGATGCTGCTTGGAAGAGGAAGAGAAAGTGGTGGGCAAGGAAACTTGTGTTTGTATTCTGTATTCAGTTTCAGAAATAACTGGTGAACAGAAAGAATGCCAGAGAAACAATTAAACTGGGAAGGCATTAAAATGAGAAATGAAGGCAAATGGGCATGGCGTTTATATGTATTTTAAACGTCTATAGAAATTTTAATAACGTTTGCCCCCTAGAAAGAAATGCTAATAAAATAAATCCAGGAGGGTGCTTTGCAGTAGGATTTGAGGTCGACACAGGACATTCACGCGCGGATTGGCAGAGTTAACGGCTTGCTTTCTCAGAACTGCCGTGTGTGGATTTAACCTCCCTCGTCTCCATAGCCCCCCCTGCCTTTTGAATAAGTATTCCTTTGCTGGAGAAGTGTGATGCATTCCTTCGAGAACAGAGTTAGGCAAAACACAGAACTGGCAACAGCTTGGAGGAGGCCAAACCCAGTGACCGCTGGAGCAGAGTTGGGTAGCAGATGTTGTGTAACCATGGCAACCAGTGGGCGGCTCCAGATGAAGGAGGAACTCAATTTCCAAGGACTCAGACCTGAGGGAGACTTTGACCTTGCCTTCATCCGGAGCTCTGTGGCTTTGGAAATGTTGGGGGCAAAGAAAGAAATAACGGAGGGACTATCAGAGTTGCCTTTCTTCCCTGCTATTGTGCTGTCGGTCAAGGACGAAGATGCTTTAAAAAAAAAAAAACAAAAAAACAAAAAACAAAAAAACTCCTTGCACAGGCAGCATCCTGGCAGCTCTGGATTAATGAGTCGTCTTGCCTCCAGGAGGCTTGGTGAACTTGCTCCCAGTTGACCTGGTGGCTCCTCCCCCAACCTTCCTCCACTCCCCCCTGCTTCCCAATTACTCCTGTCGGTGAGGGATCAGCAGTCTTTGCAGAATGATTGCTTGTAGGCAGAGACAGGTTCGCAGGTCACCCCTCCCCGCTCACTGGCTGTCATGTTGTGCATCCCCTGGGCCATCACTGCTGGAGCCCAGGGCCCGTTGAGCGGGGCTCACCTGTTCTCCAGGAGACTGGCCGTGGCCAGCGGAAACGTGAGCACGCAGCCTTCCGGTAGCTGTCCGTGAGTGACCCTCCGCCTCCGTGTGCTTGGAATTAATTGTTTCGTTTTTTTTTTTTTCCTAGAAAAGCTGTTGTGTTGTTGTGAGTAGCACAATTATATTGCATTCTGTATTTTCTTATGTCGAAAGACTTCATTTTTCAAATGTAAGCAATGAAATAGTCCCGATGTTTTGACCCCACTTTGGCATTGCTTTGTTTGTTTTCTTCTTGTTAAACTTATTGGGGTGACATCTGTTAGCAAGGATTACATAGGTTTCAGGCATACGACTCTACAGTGCATTGTCAGCTTGTTGTATAATAAGTTCACCGCCCAGTGTGAGTTCTCTTTCCATCACCTTATATTTAGCTCCCCCTCCCTCCTCTCTCATCCTCCCCTTTCTCCCCTCCCCACTTGTCCCCAAAATAAACATTAAACTATTGATTGTGTCCATGGGTTATTTGTTCATTTCTTTTCTCTCTGTTGCTTTCAGTTTTATATTCCGCATATGAGTGAAGTCATACAGTTCTTTGTGTTTTCTGTCTGGCTCATTTCACTAAGCATCATTCTCCAGGTCCATCCATTTTGTTGCAAATGGCAATATTTCATCTTTTCTTACAGCTGAGTAATATTCCATTGTGTATATGTACCACAGCTTCTTTATCCAGTCATCTGTCGCAGGGCACTTTGGTTTCCATGTTTTGGCCACTTAACAGTGCTGCAGTGAACTAATAAGTCTTTGTGGACTAAGGTTTTCAAGTTTTTTGGGTAGATCACCGGGAGGAGGATTGCTGGGTCACATAGTAACCCCATTCTCAGTTTTCTGAGGAACCCCCACACTGCCTTGCACCAGTTTGCACTCCCAACATGCTTTGTTTTGCAATACACGGTGCGCCTCAGAGAAACAGCAGCTCTCCCTGGCCTCCCTCAGCCTCTAGGAGGCCCCGGCATCTGCATGCTGTGCGAGGGACAGCAAAGGCTCTGAGCAGGCGGACTCTTGACCTTCCTGAGCCCCAGCGGCTGCTTCCAGAGCAGGGGACTCCAAAAGCTACCCCTTGGACACACACCAAAAGCAGCAGACCTTCTGTTTATCAGCTTTGCAGCTCAGCCAATAAAGGTCCAGTTTCTGTATTTGTGTTACAATGTGTATGATACGTTAACGCCCGGGCGTATTGGTGTGTATGCATGTATAATTTTAAACTTCGTCAATATTTATGGAGGTTCTATCTCCTGATTAAAAAAAATTTAATTCACATATAATACAATAAATTCCTTTGAAGTATACAGCTCAGCGACCTTCAGTTTGTCCAGAGTTGCGCGGCCATCCCCAAAGTCAGCTTCAGAGCATTTTTATTGCCCTCAAAAAGGGACTCCACACCTTCCCCAGTCCTCCCCCTCCCCCTGGTCCCTGGCACCCACTCGTGTCCTTTCAGTCCCTAGAGATGTTCCTATTCTTGATACTTCGTATAAGCAGAATCGTAGGAACGTGGCCTTGGTGTCTAGCTGCTTTTGCTTAGTCTGTTTTCAGTGTGTGTCTGTGTTGTAGCGTGGGGCATCACTTTCTCCTTTTTATGGCTGAACATGATTCCATTGTGGATGGAGCGTATTTTATTTATCCAGTCATCATTGCTGTTACGGGTAGGGATATTCAAAATATTGAGCAATAGCAAGGCATTCACTCACAGCAACAGATGTTGTAAGCATTGGAATTGGGTTTGGAAGTCCCACTTAGTGTCCAGGGGGACCCAGGGATTGGGGCGGGGGCATGGCGCTCAGGGGCTCAGGGCAGGGGCTGCTTGCTAACTGTCATGGAAGTGTCTGAGTGTTTTAACCACGGGGGCTGCCATCTATGTGTGCACATGTGACAGATGTGCTGTGAGGGTGAACTGAGGTCAGGCACATGGAGCCTGGGGTAGAAGTGTTGGCTTGTTCAGAACACGTGGTACCTCATCACATGTAGCATGTACAACTGTCAGCATCAAGTCACTGCTTCTCCGTGTGTGCCATCCAAGGTTGCTCCTGCAGCTGAGTGAGTCCATCTCCTCGAAGCCTGTTTTGTCATGCATGTAAAGGGAGTCACAGTGGGTGCGGGCACAGCCTGCTGGCATGTCCAAGGGCCAGTCTCCTGCATGGTCCCCATGGTCCTTTCCCTGGAGTCTGATGGGACAGCCTGGAGGTGAGGCCACTGGGAGGCAGGAAGGAAAAAAGGTTGAAACAAATTCCTTTTCAGTTCCCTGCTTGCCTCGCCGTGACCTGAATCTCCAGAATACTCTCTGATTCAACCTAGAGTCTGCCGATCACTTCCCATTTTTGTGGTTAAATCACAGAAGTTTCTTGGCGAATTTAATTTACGTGTTTGGGGTCCTAGTCTGTATGGCGAAAGAAACACACTGTCCAATCATTAGGGACTTCTGGCCCTTCCCCCAGGTTTGCATTTCTGCTCTGGGGCACTTCTCTGAAAACATCATCGTTCCAAGGGCCCAGCTGCTGTGAGATGTCATTTGGTATCTGCTGAGCAGCCTTCCCTGTGTAGGTCTCTGTTTTATGTCTGTGTAATCTCCGGAGACTGTCTCCTATCTGTCGTCCCTCTGTCGGGAGCTCTTGCTCAGATATTTTGGGGAGCACAGGTATTAGTGTTGGTAAATGTTTAACAACTAGCTCTGGGGGTGGAGGGTCGAGAGAGGGAAGTCCTGATTTGTACCCTTTGCCAGTTTCAGGGGTGTAAATACGCCCCCCCCACGGCTGATGTCAAGCTACTAACAATTTAACATTCAGCTTATGAAATTCCTGAAAAGTCACCAATCTGCTCTGGCTCCAGGACACTTGTGACCACCTCTCTGGAGGTGGGCTGCCTCCCTGCCACAGTCCCCAGCAGAGAGCACAGAAGTGTTCTTGCTCTTACATCCCAGACCTGAATCTGGGATTCTCCCACCTGCTCAGACTAGCCCAGGGACCAGGGTGCAGGGCCATTTTCTCAGGGGCCCCCCCAAACCTGCTTTCCCAAGCCGCCTTTTTCCAATCTCAGGAACATTTTCCCGGCTGGTGACAGTTTTGTGTCAGAGGTGGTGACTTCTGTTACACTGTCCGTCCTCTCAAGTCTCGGGGATCTATCACGTGGCCTGCTGATGGAAGGGAAGGAAGGGCCAAGAGAGAAAAGTGAACACACAAAAAAGAAAAAGGTCATCGCTCTTGCAAAAGCATCGTTCCATCGCAGATACAGTAGCAGGTCACAGGGTGTAGGGAGGAGTGAGTGAGGGAGAGATGGGGAGAGTTGGGAGGAAAACTGGGCCGAGGACGTCGGATTGTGTGAGCACCAGCGGACTGTGACCCTGGGTAGGTCCTCAAGGAGCGAATCACGTGGCCAGGCCACATCCTGCAGATGAGCTCCAACGCAAGGCCCAGCTCCCAGCATGGGGGATAATGGCAGGGATGCTCAGAACCAATTCTTTCTCCCTCCGGTGAAGGCGAGTAGTGGGTGTCTCTTCAGTGATGAGCTACCAGGGGTTTGAGGGGAAGAAGGAAGCACGTCAGATCTTGCTTCACATTTCCTCTCACCCTCTCTCCGTGCCTGTGGGGGCATGAAGACATTTTGTAGGATTAGTGGTACAACACGTTTCTAGTTACCCGCCCTCTCCAAGTTAAATAAAGTTTAGGCCTTTCCCATGTAAGTAGCCCGTGAGGCATCTCTCGCCTCAGCAAAGGGTTGGCAGAGCGGAAGAGCAGAGGGAAGGGTTCGAAAGCTGGGACCTTGCAGTTCCAAATTCAAGGCCCTGAAGGAGGGTCCCTGGTCAGAAGCAGTTTCTCTCCTGGGAGGAAGAGGAGAGGATAGTGGGGAGGGGGGGTGGGGGGTGACACAAACAGAAGTGCTGGTATTGTTCTGAGAAGGTCCTTTGAGTTCCTGTCCATCATTCGAGGGTAGGGTCACTGAATGATGGACCCCACCTGGGAGGTTAGAGGATGGTTCAAGGGGAGGCATGTCTGCTGGCTAGCATAGAGCCTGAGGGTTGGCAGGCTTTGTACAAAGCCCCTGGCCCCCCGAGGCCCAGGTGACAGGAGGAAAGAAGAGGTGGGAAGTGGCTGCTCGGCATTTCTTTAGGCAGAAGTATCTGGAAACAGTCTCACAAGGCTGCTGGAGCCTCCAACCATGGGAGACAACAGCTGGAATTCCCCAGAGTACGGAAGTGGCTGAGATGGAGCCCCGCGATGGGGACTCAGGGAGGTCACAGTGACCTGACTTTGCACTGTATCTTGTCAGAGAACAAGGGGGTGGTGACTGTGCCCAGGACCCTTTCCAGCCCTTTGACTTGGACACTCTGCAGGAGGAGGTCACAGCCGTCAGCCTCTTCGTCTGTAAGTGAGGGATAGTGTGACATTCTAGGCCTGCACTGCCTAGTAGAGTAGCCACTAGATGCAAGTGACCATTTAAACTCACATCAACAATTCGGTTCCTCCGTTGCACTGGCCACATTTTGGGTATCCCAAAGCCACACGTGGCTAATGGCTACCAGACTGAAGAGTGCAGTGCAAAGCATTTCCCTTGTCACTGGGTGTTCTAGTGATCTGCATTATGGCCTTTGCCACTCCTCCCGCTGAGACAGTGACCACTGGCCACCTCCTCTCCTGATAGGCACACACGTGCACACGCATGCATGCAGGCTGAGGCCAGAGAGTTCTGTCAGCCGTCTCTGAGCTGGCATGCTAGCGGGCGTGGCCACGTTTGCTTAGCGGTGATTTTTGCTGACGTTGCCGGTCTGCACGCTGCGGTGAGTACCGTGACCTCCGGGTGGGCGTCCAGGGAACTCTCTTGGTTCTCCAGCAGCTGCCTCAGATGTCTTGATCTCTGTGAAATCGGAATCACTTCATGACTCGGACATCTCAGGACTAACAGGGCACCCTGTGCCCAAGGGAGCCCATCGCGGTTGAGGGGCGCGATGGCTCCCGAGCGTGATGTTTTATTGGACCCTCCCAGGAGCTGGCTGTCCCAGCCACATGCAGTAGAAAATGTTCTAGGAGAACTCAATGATGTTTATGGATTCTAAGAAGCCACTATTCTCATCAAAACCATCCGCTGATGTCCTTCCAAGTGAGGCTGGAAAAGGCTCTAGTGGAGGCAGAAGGCACCGACGTGAGGGCTGGGGTGCCAGCTGCCCCCACTGTCAGCACTTGCAGCCGGGCTTCGGCCCTTCTGGTAGATGAAAGCACGTGGGGAGGTGTGTGACACACACAGGACAGCGGCCGCCACATGACGAGGCCTCGCTAAATGACAGCTGCTGTTTTCCTCAGCTGCCCTTGGGGGGTCCGCGTTTTCAGGGCAACAGGGAAGAAACAGGGCAGCGGCTCGGCTCCCTGCACTGCGTGCGCTCCGTCCGGCAGGATGAGAACCCGTCCTGCTCCGGTGGTGGGAGCTGCCTCAGACCCCTGGCTGGGCGGGCGCCGGGCTTTCTTCAGGTGGGGCTGCGTCCTTGGGTCTGGCCCGGGGCTCTTCTGGAGAAGAACCCCCAAACCTGTTCCCAGAAGCGTTGAAGACACAGTCGGCTGAGGGTACCCTTGGCCCAGCCTAAGGTGACATGACCTCAGCGACACTGTGCTGGCCAGTATCCTGGGGGTCCCCTGGAGGAAAGGGAGGTACCGGTTCCCAGCCTGTGACTGTCCACAGCGAGGCCACCTAATCCCCCAGCGGACTCACAGGAGGGAAGACTCCTAGAAAGAGAGTGGCCGTTCTGACGCCATGGTTCTGCATGGAGGAGAGGAAACGCATACGCAGTTCAGGCCGTGCGCCAGGCACCCTGGGAGAGGGTAGACCTTGGGGGGTTAGGAGGGAATTGACCAAGAGGCAGGAGGACCCACTGCCGTCAGCGATGGGTCCCCATCTTAAGTTTCCAGTGGCCCTGAACTCCAGGGAGTTTGCAGGAGGGCTTTGAAAGTGTTGCCAGGGGGAGGTGACTTTTCTCAGCCAGAAGACGTCTGTGGCATAAGTTGTAGTGTGCTGAGAGCATGCATTCCTCACACCAGAGCTCCGAGAAGACTGATAACCCCAGAGGTCCCCTAGATCTTTCCTGCCTGTCATAAGGGCTCCACTGTAGCTGAACAGACAGATCTTTGCCGTCTCCTGGGAGGATGGATAAGAATTGATGCGATGTCCATTTCTCTGTGTAGCTCAGGTGCCCGTGCAACACAACCTACTTGAAAATGAAATCTTGCTGTCTCTCATCAGGGGCTAGTCCTGTCCCACATCTGCCCACCTGCATCTCAGATCAGGAATTAAGCGTTCCATTTCCCTGCAAAGACAGAAGGAATGTGGTGGAAGGAAAACCACTTAAGTCTGGAGAGGAAGACATGTTAAACTCTTAATTTCAGCTCTCACTTACCCATCAGTCACCCTAGCTAAGCCACTGTACCCCAGAGCTTGGTATTTCTCTGTGTTGCTGAAGAAAATCAAGGAAGATCATGATTTTAGAAGAAAACTTGGGAACTCTCAGGTCCTTTCTAGGTACAAGGAGTTAGCAGCCCAGAGTGATGGATGTGGTTTTTAGGCTGCAGGGAGCTGGAGAATGACAACACGTCTTCAGCTCTGGTTTTCCTCATGTAATCAGAGGAGACATTTAATCCGTCCTGGAAGATGTGTATGGTTGGAGTGGCTTTGGGCATGAGGCCTTCCCCCTGACAACGTTACCCACCCTTATAGGCTACTGGGCAGGAAATCCACTTAAAGCATTAAAAATACTTAATGTACTTTTATACGTATGAGGTTTTCTCTTAAGTACTGTCAGGGCTAAAGAATTAAACAGGACATAGATATTGTCTATAAGGAATATATCTCACTAGAGGACTATAACATGGGCCTAAACACGATTAATACGAGTGTAAGTGCTGTGAGAGCAAAGGATTGTGGGGTCTGATGGGAAACTGACTCCTGGTCAAGTCAGGGGAAGTGGGTCGGTGGAATCTCCACTGACTCACCCCTGGGGTTGCTGGTGCATTAAGCCTTCCTCAGCCCAGCTTCTGCCTGTGAGAGGCCACCCTGGGTTTGAAAGATGCTTTAATATGAACATCCGGGGATAACTGGGACGGGTAAGACATCACATGGGAACTATTATGTGAACCAGATACTGAGCCGTGGGCAAAAGCCAAACTTCATGAGCGAGTCCTAGAGAGCACCATGGTTAGCACCGTGGTTCGCTAAGATACTTGTACTTGACCTTGAAGGATAGGTGGGATTTGGACCATGGGAGATAGTGGGGTTACAATAGGAAGGTCAGCTGGGAGGGATTGAAGCTGAGTGCCCAGCCACACTTTGTACGTAGGTCACGGTGGGGAGAAGACAGGAGAGTGGCCAGGAACCCGATTCCTGACTCCCGAGGATCCTGAGAGCCAAATCCTGTCATGCCGTGGCACCTCCTGTCTCTGTCCCAGCCCGCCCCCAGCTCCCTGTGAACTTCCTGGTCCTGTTACTTGCGCTGCGCTGTCTTCTGTCGTATTTATGGAGATAACAGTGGCAGCCCCGAGAGCTGCGCCGCAGAAGCTCTGGAGGTTTCTTTTTCTCCCTGACGTGTCAGGACTCTCTATTCTGACAGTAATTATTTGCCATTTATGGTTATTTTGAATATTCTTTTTAGATTTTTGTATATGCTGCTTTAGATTATGCAGATATTTTAATTTCATAGTCAAATCTATCAATCCTTTTATGTATGGATTCTTACATTTTGCATCTTTTCAGAAAATCCCCAAGCCATGAATGCGTTCTCCTGTTTCCCCTCACTCTTAACAGTTTTTAAATACTTGGAGCTATGTAAACCATGTGGGATTTGTATTTTTCATTGGTGAGAAGCAGTGAATCCAATTCATTTTCAGTTGTCTCCCTAAACCATTAGTGAAATAGTCCGGTTTTCCCAGTAGTGTGAAATGCTCTCCCTTAATACGGTTTACGTTTCCATGTATGTACGCTCTGTTTATATGGGTGTTGTTCTCAGGCTTCGATCTGTTTATCTGCTCCTGTGCAAGTGACGCAGCTTTTTAAGTAGGGCTTCATCAGCATTTTGATTTCTGAGAGCTCCTCATTTATTTTTTCATTTTGATTTTCGGAATTACCATGGCTTTTCTTGAGGACTTTCCTTTCAATTTTGTCATCAGTTTGTGAAGTTCCACAGAAACCCCTATTAAGATTTTTCTTGGTGATTTCATTGAAATCATTTGGGGGAGAAATAACATTTTCCAAGTATTTAGTCATTCAGTCTTGGAATAGAGTAATACTCTCTATTTTTCAAGTTATTACCTTTGTCTTTGAAGAGGGCCTGACATTTTGTTTTTAAATAAGTAACGCACATTTCTGTTACGCATTTCTGTAGGTTGTGTGCGCTACTCTCTTGGATGAGAAAGCATCCTCATTATTGTTTTGATTATTACTGAGTATAAAGTATTAAAATCTTTGTAAATAGCGTGAGCTAGCTACAGCCTTTTCTGTAGCTATGACTTTGCATTTTGCTTTTTTAGACGTGTGAAAGCTAAGTAGGTAGGAAATTTATGTTCACCAGTACTCAAGCAACAGAACCGTGTCTTTACACCCAGGATGCCCCAGAGAGAAGCAGGTGCAGACTTCTGCAAATACAAGACGGCTGCAAATCCTAGCCTACAGAGACAGAGGAGTGGTAAACATCAACTCACCCCATCGCTAAGGAATGCACACAGTACCGATGGTCTGGTCACCAAGGGGAGCCTGCCAGTAACAAAAAGTGACCTTATGTTTAAAGAGAGAGAAAGAGAAGGCAATACAAGAACGTTTCTTACACCCCAAGTTTCAGTTTTAGGTAAATACTTAATAACGTTAATAAATGGTCTTCCAAAGAGTTGACAGTAGTACCAATTGGTTGTACTTCAGTTTTAGTCCTATTGGAATCGACAATTCATGAACTTGTTTTGGTGTAAGGGTACATTTTTAGGGGCTAGAAATTCTCAAAGCTAACCATGTAGACTCTGAGGCCCTTTTCCAGCATTCCGTACATAGTGAACGTACCCATTTTTACTGCCGCAGTAGCCTTGTGTGAAAATTCCCCTTTTCATGTGTGAAAAATGTGGAAGTGATTGAACTGTTCTTCCAGTAAAAGCTTGTGGCCCCATCCGGCCACCATCTTGGAACTCGGCCATATGGTTTTATGTTCCTCTGTGACAGGCGTGAAGTAAGCACGCCTGGGAAAGATAGCTTTTATCCTCTGGATTTTTCCGCTGGCGAAATAAAGTTTTATGCCTCTTATCTCTACCTCACAGAAGTATTTCAAGCACCTAAAGAAGTATGCCAACGTACGCTGCCACCCAACTCATCAGTGAGGAGCAGCATATAAATGCGTGTCACTAACACAGCAATTATGTGAGGCTTTGAGAGTGGGAAACAGTAGACAAAGATTTGGAAATGAAAGCTTAGGCCTGTGTCCATAAGTATAAAAACCGTTAGAGTACAGGACATCCCAGAAAGGAAAAGGAAGTGAAAAAGCCTTGGTCTCTTGGGGTTCGTATATTTGGACCCCACTAATCATTGACTGCTTTGTTGTGGAATTCACGAGCATTAAAGTTTATAAACTCAATTTTTAAAGCTATTTTGAGCCAAGTCTGCACATGACCATTAGATATCTTGGAGAGTTTAAAGACCAAAAGAAAATAAAATTATTTAAATTTGTGAAGTGACTACATTGTATCACATTTCCCCCCCTATTTAAAAATAAAATTCTCAAGTTAGGAAACATATTACTCAGTTGAACTATTGGTTGAATTGATTTTTCTGCAAAATACTGTGTCTTCTGTAGATCTGTTCTCACAGGAATGTCAGGAGGCTTAGCGTGTGTGCGTGTGGTTTCATAAAACCATCGTGGCTGGACACGTGTTCGTGAGGGATGGATGCGAGACGCTTATTCGAAAGGAATTGAGACGCGCTTTGAATTCAGAGTAACAAGCTTTTAATAAAAATATGATCCAGCTTGGAGAAGCATTTCTGAAATAATTCTGGATGAATAAAAGACATTTCTTCTCCAATCAGCCACTGGATGTTATTTTTCCAAATTGAATTATGTTGATCTGCCAATGGGAGACTGTTTCTTAGGCATATGATTTCCTTGGGTGCAAATGGGGATGGCACATCATTGTCCTCAGGGAGATCACTGCTGTCGTCATGAGTTACCCATGCAGGTTCGCTCTGTTAGAAATTTAATCTGTCTGTCAGATGACCTGGCAGTGTGGGGGGTCCTCAGGTACGGAAAGGGTCCTTACGTTGCTCGGACTTGGCCGCCTGGTGTCAGGCACAGTGCTAGATGCCTTTTGTAGACATCATTCCATTGAATCCTCTGTCTTCCCATGAAGTGGGCATGACGACCTTCACCTTATCAATGCGGGAAGGTTGGTCATATGGCTGGCAGGTAAAGGAACCCAGGCCAGCAGGCTGGCGTGACCTGACCGCTGTCTCCCAGGGGGTCTGCAGTACTCCAACCAGGAGGTAGCGTGCCTGGACGGTTCGGCCCAGAGCTTGGTCCATCGTTACCATCGTCCTCCTGTCTGCTCACACAGATCTGACGTGGGCAGCCGCTGCCTGCCTCTGCAGAAACCCATACTGGTGACCAGGTGCAAACATCGTCCCTGGAGCCGGAGCGAGAGAGGGTTCCCCCGTGGCCTGTGCACGCCGCCCCCCTCGGAACGTCTCAGCTGGCCACTCTGGTGTTCGGCAGGCTTTCTGCTCTGAAGTCCTGTGGCTCTCGTGGCCGCTTTTCAGTAGCAGCGCCTGAAGGTGCAGCGTATCGCGGAGGTCGTTGCATCACACGCGGGCTTGCTTTTGCTCCGTCTGGATTGTAAATTGATTGCGTGCAGTGCTTATTAGATCTCCCCGCAGAGTCTCGTGGGGTACAGGGCCATGTACCTGCTCTGGATCAATACTCTCTGAGAGTGAAGCCCACGAATAATTAACTCCCCGAAGGCTTGAAGGTGCTGGGGGTACAGGGGCAAGGCCGCTGTTCATTATAAGAAGCTGGGGGACTGCTCTGGAGGGGGCGTGAGCCGTCACCTGCGCTGTCTGTCAGCTGGCCCGCCTCTCCGGATGATGGGGAGTGCGATGTGGTGGTGTGGCAGGCCTGGGAGAGGTTTGGGGTTTCTTCCTCTTCAGAGAAGGTGGCCTGCTGACTCCTCCCTCTTTCCCCGCGTCCATCTGCACCCCTGGCCCTGCCCTCACACCCCTAGTGCTGTAGAGGATGGGCCTGAGAGATCACTGTTTCTGGAGAGGAGTGATATTCATGAAGAGAGGCATCGATTGGTCTTCTGCCTCACATTTGAGGGGAGGGGGCCCCCAAAGCAATTGCTCATAAACATCAGGGTCATGCTAAGAAAAGGAGGCCGGCCCCCTGTCCAATGGGGCTCAGGCTTGCCGACCTGTCCCTCTCGGAGCAGGCCGGGGGTGGGGGAGCACCCTGGAGAGAGAGGACTAGGACTAACAAGCAGCTGTCACCAAGTGGTAGGGGGAGCGGCGCTATTCCTGGTCAGGTCAGGGGGCAGGTGGGGCTGCAGGTTTCCCAGGGATGGACCTGGTGTGCGAACGGGGCGGGGGGCGCAGGCCCTTCCTGCAGGGGCGGCAGCCCATGGCCGGCAACTGTGGTTCTGCCCGAAGGTGCAGCCGCTTCTCCACGGGAAGCCACAGAGCGCAGGCGGGTGCTTCCTCCGCGGGGCTCCCTGGGTGCTGCCTGCCCCCACACCAGTACTTGCAGGGACGGCAGCCCGGTGAGCACTCTCCGCTCCTCCCCGGTGTCCACGCCTCTGTCTGGAGCAGGCGGGGTGGGGGGCGGCAGAGAGCAAACCTCGCCCGCCTTCCCTCCAGGCCCCCTGAGCCCAAGTCTGAGGTCCTCAGATGGGAGGACCCGGTTTTAATGGGCGCAGCGCAAATGTCTTAGTGAGTCAGAGTGAGACACATTACCTCCCGAGCCCCACCAGGGACCGTCCCTGGGCCGCACAGGCACCTCTGCCAAGCCGGCCGCACGTCAGAGCCACCTAAGGAGGACACGGTTCAGGGCAGTGACTCAACTTGTTCACGGCCCGTCTGTGCTCTTACAGCTGAAAGTCACGGCCCGTTCCAAACTGAAAACGTGTCGGTTTGAATGAGTGCAGGAGCCACGAACCATCTCCCCCAGAACTCAGGGGAACAGGTCGGGGTGAGGGGCTCCACGTGTTGGTTAAGTCCTGTCCTCACCACCACCACCACCACCACGTAGATCTGGGCGACGTAGATCTGGGCTCTGAACCTCTTCTCACCATTAGCTGCCTGGTTGTAGTTTTCCTGGATTGATCTGTTCGTATCTGAGGAAGTGATGGACAGCGATTTGCTCCTTCAAGGGTCAAGTTCAGAGGTTTGAATAAAACCTTACCTCCAGTACCCTGCTTAGGGCGTGTTTCCGTTTCCATCGTAGCACTGTGATGTCTGATTATCTGCATGAAACTTGAAGAGCTAGGCAATGACTGTTTTAGAAACTACTGAAAAGACTGCTATGTTCTTTGGCTTTTTGTTTCTTTAACCTATAATGAGCACTGACTTTATAATGAAAATATAGTTGTCTTCATGCAAAATAATTCCGCAAAGAAATGGAAGGGTAGCTGGGGGTGGGGGGTGAGTGAGGCGTCTACTGCTGAGCTGCGTGCAAACCTGGGGGAGGCTTCCCTCTTCTGTCTCTTTGGAAAGATGTAGACTGTGGCCGGGGTCTCAGTGACAAGTGATGGACACAGGAACCTCATGGGAAAATGCCTCATTTGCAAAGGAGGCTAGTCATGTCTG
This sequence comes from Lyroderma lyra, assembly GCA_004026885.1. Classification (NCBI taxonomy): domain Eukaryota; kingdom Metazoa; phylum Chordata; class Mammalia; order Chiroptera; family Megadermatidae; genus Lyroderma; species Lyroderma lyra. Next base: position 90,324 of record PVJL010002786.1, read on the forward strand.
CCACGTCAAGTTCAAGTCCCTGGGTCTGTTTTCTATATTGCTAGTCAAGCACACGCATGCATCTGCCACCCCGCCTTTGTGTTCCTGGTGAATTGCCTTCATTTCACCCCTTAATTCTCTCAGGAGGAGCAGAGAAGCAGGGATGCCCTTGGGAACACTTCTGAAGACCCCTACTTTGGGGACCCAGTGAAGGCGTGTTTGTGCAGTTCGCGCCTGGGCGTGCTAGGGTGCCGGGAGGTTAAGAAACTTTCTTAAATGCCTCTGCAAAGCAGATGTTACTTGCTGCCCAAGTAGTAACTGTGGACATTTCTCTGCAAAGTTAGAAACGGCCCTATTGCAGTATTTCCTGAAGTCATAAAGCCTAGAAAGAAAACCAAAGAGCAGGTCTTTGTACATTTGGGCAAAGCAGTGACTCAATCCACATGTGAGGCCACAGAGACACCCGTTTTTATTTGGGTTGAGCCAGAGTCTTGGGTGTGCAATTAGCCCTTCCAAGGAGACTGAGAAAGAGGTCAGTTTGGACTCTTAGATACGGATCAAGACGGGCCAAACATCCATGCAGTTCAAAGCCTGTTGGCCGTGGTAGCCGATAGGACATTGGGAAGAGACGGCATTTGGAGCTTAAGCTGTCTCCTCTCCCTGAGTTGGTTGAGAAACCCGTGTGAACAGACGTCTCGTGGACCTGCCTAGGTACTGCAAGATGAGTCTGTTGACTCCAAATAAGAAATAAGTCTTGGTGCAGCTAAGATAAAATGAAAGGAGAGTAAGTGTCCCATAAAGTGACCACCTTCACGAGAGAAAAGGTAGCCAGAGAAAAGAAATTAGGCTGTAGGTGAAAAACAGGTGTGAAAATGCAGCCTGAAAGCCCAGACGCCTTAAGCAGTAGCCCTCCCCTGCGACCTCCTCCTGCCTCCAACCGAATTCCCCAGCAGATGAAGCCCAGCTCCCCTGAGGAACCAGTAACTTTTTCAGCTGCTTCAGCATCTTTTCATATTAGGACCGAGAATGTTGAAATTGCATTTTCTTGGGATGTTTATGCCGGAGAGAATAAATCATGTTGCTTTGCAAAAAAACAAACAAACAAACAAAAAACAATCACGTAAATAGGAGGGCAGGCTACACTTCCAAGCATGCTCCTTCCTGCTCCATGCACCCACCCCAGAGCAAAAAGACAACGCAGGGCTGAGGCGGGTGCCATTTGCAAGGAAGAGTAGCTTAACAAGCGTTGATTGCAGAAGCGATCAATTGCAAAGGATGATGGGACTATAGCAGGTAAGATCCAGACTGGCGGGCAATGTTCCAGGGCCAGCCTCCCAGGAGGAGTGGGCCATCCTGGGCCTCATGCCCAGAAGGCAGAATGCGGACATCAGTCTGGCCAGCAGGGTGGCAAATAACAGTGGGGACTCTAAGATGTGTGTCCATGGGGACTACGGGTGTGGAAGAGACGCTAGGCAGTTAGGAAAAGGACTGGGAAGGTGACTGCAGCGCCTGCCACCGGTGAGGCTGGTGGGAGGGTCTTTGGGCGCCAGACGGGAAGGCCAGTGCTGCTGTTGTCTCTGGGGAGGGGGACTGGAGTCAGAGCCCCACGGCCTGGTGGGTCCGAGCCTCTGCGTTCAGCGTTCGCTGGATACCAAGCAGGCACCGAACAGTGGGCGGGCCAGGCAGGGAAACCAGACGGTAGCTTAGCGCACGGTACGAAGCAGGCGTCATAATCGCGCTCTGCAGATGAAACGGGGGCTCAGGAGTCCGGTCACTCATGCAACGCTGCCGCAGCCGTGAGTGCTGGGGTGAGGGTTTGAGCCCAGGTCTGTTCTGACTCCGGAGCCCGTGCGCTTCTGACCTGTGCAAAGCCTGCGACTAGAGAACAGACCTGGCCAGAGACAGTCGCCTGCAGAGCCTTTTAGGATCGTTCCACCCAAGGACACGGAGAGGAAGATGGGGGAGAGTAATATAGCATGAGACAGAGGAAGAATTAAAATAGTGCTTTTAATATAATTTTCAGCGATCGTACGGTATGTACGTTACATCACATCTCTAAACTGCTCATCTGGAAAATGTAAGCGGCAAAAATACAGAATAATAACCACACTCAGAGTCTATTGAGTATGTGCTTGGGCCCCCCTCCGTTCTGTGAAACCCAGCCTCGGCCGACTGCAGAAGAGCTACTGGATGCCTCGACCAGAGAAACTTCTGGAGAGGGGGTTTTCTAAAGCTTGTCAGCAGGCCATCCCCTCAGGAGCCAACGATGGGATGGACCAAGGGGGGACTTGCTACCGGGTCACTGCTATGCTTAGTGACCTGGGAACATGTCTGCTCCGAGGGTCTGGAGGATTCCTGCTCCCAGCCACCTCGCGGGACCCCGCCCTGGCCAGCTAGCTCCCACGGGGCCCTCGGGTCCTCGGGCAGGGCAGGGCAGGGTGCGCTAAGTCAGGCCGGAGGTCTGTTCTCTGCAGGAGGGTGAGGGCCGGGCCCTCAGCTTCTCGCAAAGGAGTCTTCGGAAGGAGTGTGTGACTCGGGGCAGGTTTTCTCGGTCTCAATGTCCTGGTACTCTGTGCCTAGAGGGGGAGGGGGGGAGAAGAGCCAAGAGGAAAAGAGGAGAAAGAAAGGTCGGTCTTTGCTGGTTTTCCTACTTTTTTCTTAGGCTTACGTCAGCATTGTGGCTTGGCTGGGGTGTGCTCCCTGTGGCCCCGAGGAAACAGATTCTGGGCCCCGAGACCTCTCAAAGCGCCAGATCTTTCTGAGAAGCACATTTATGTACGTATCTATACCAACACTCATGTGGATGTTTCTTCTAGGGGGATGAGACACACCCCCGTCACTAACTTATCGTGCGTAAGATGGACCTTGTGCTCTAGGACTCTCACTGTCACCTCCCCTGAAGAGGCGACCGAGTGCCAGAGAGAGCCACTGCCATAACAGCAGTCATGTTTCCTTGTCCAGAATTGCGGACCAGTGTGGTTGTCACTCAGCCACAGACATTCCCCGCACGCCGAGAGAAACAATCTCCTGGTGGGGTTTCCACGCCGGTGCTGCACCTCCGGAATGGATGCCGTGACTTCGTTTGCGGGACCTAAAACCCCAGCTCGGCCTGGGGCTGATTTACAAGCTGGGTAGGTCTTGTTGACCATGCCGTGCAGCTTCCCTGTTTAGTGACAGGCACAGAGGGGCCACAGACATCCCCCCCCTCATTTACTGGTCCCCCTTAGACTCTGAGCCGGTGGTACAGGTGACAGTGTGGAAATGTCACTCCTTTCAGCCGAGATCGGGTTTGTGGGAGAAGCCTGGATGTTCAGGACACTTTGGAGCATCCTTCAACAACTTGACAAGCCCAGGTTCTTGTCGTCTCGGGGGTTCTGCCGGAAGGAAGCCTTGGGGGCATGGAGCGGAGGGAAAGGGCCGGAAAGTGGAGGGCTGGGGCTGGCTCTGGCACGCAGACCACGTAAGGCAGAGGACGACCCAGCGCTGGCCAACTGCTCTTGTGGCTAAGGTAGAGGAGGGAAGGAGTATTTTTAAAGGTCTCCGGTGCTTCAGTATTAAAATAAGAAAACGAGTTTTTCTCATTTTGGATTCTTGTTCCTGAAGGCAGAATTTTGCAGGGGTTCTGCCTCCAGCTCTGGGCTCGTTCCTGTACAAAACTCTCAGCTTCTGGGGCGAGGGCAGTTCCCCGGCAGTAGGTGCCCTGTGGGCCTCAGCTCTGTGCTCTACCTTGGGTGGCCATGTGGTGTCGTGGGAGGAGCACTGGTTCAGGAGTCACACAGACCTGGCATCGGCTCCTGGTGACTTTCTAACTAGCTGTGTGACCTGGAGAAGCTTGTGTTCACTGAGCCTTCGTCTCCCGATCTGTAAGGTAGACAGAGTCATACTTACCTCGTAGGGCTGGAGTGAGGGAGCTGCCGCAGCATCCCCTGGAGTTAGGCCTTACGGCCCCTGGCATGTGTGTAGCAAGTCTTAATGAACTTGAACTCCCCAAGCCCTTCCCTCCTTGCTGGACTAGAGTCCTACGTATGTGCTAGTTGGGTTCCTCCTGTAATGACACTTCCTACATTGATTGCTTGCAATTCCGTTTATGACCTTAAATTCCAAAATCAAACCGTTTTGACAAATACATCTCCATGAGCGCTATCTTCCATTAAGTCAGCCTGAATTTAAGGAAAATACAATTTAAGGGGATTTAATGGGACGGTAAAACCTCAACCCACACAATTTTAAAGCGCCAGAAAATTTGCTATGTTGTTCCATTTGCTCGCAGTAACAGAACATGATCATGTTAGCATAAATTGTGAATATTGGTTCCATAAAGTCATCATCAGCTGCTGGTGGTTGGCCTGAGTAACTAATACAAAGATAGAAATGTCTAGAAACTCTGTTCTTTAAAGCCTCGCATCTGCTAACAGCAAGACATGTGCACCGGTAACCAGCGTCCGTGTGTCAGGGCCGTGAGCCGGGCCCAGTCCCGAGGTGGCTGGTGTGAACCGTAGAGGGCCCAGCGGCAGGGGAGCTGAGGCCCAGTGTCTCAGGGCTTCGACGGTGCACCTCGGGTGCTCTACAGCGGAGGAGTCGCCCGTGTCCTCCTAGCTTCTGGTAGGACACCCCACGTCACCCAACCTCTGGGCCCTGTGCTTCTCCCCAGGAATAACACGGAGAATGGGGGTCCTCACAGTACCGCTGTTGCCGTGTCCTGGTTATTACCTTAGGGGGCCTGGGGCGCCCCACACTCCACTTGAGCTCAAGTCCTGATGAGGCCGTCCCTACAGGTGGTGAGGGGTCCCTCCACCTTGCCCACTTGGGAGCAAGTACCCACAGAGGCGAAGCACATGGGCTTTGGGTCTGCAGGCCTCCGTGTGAATGCCCATTCTACTCCGTGACCTTGAACCAGATCAGGGCATCTTCCAAGCCTCATTTTCCTGACTCACAGGGCTGCTGTTGAGATGAAATGAGCTACTACATGTAAGTGCTTGGTAAGTGGTAGGGACCGTATTACCGGCGGTTATCAGCGCTCACCCATGTCCCGCCCAGCACGTCCACTAGCTGTGCAGGGCCCCTAGGGGTTCTGCCTCGGTGGGAAGGAGGGCCCGAGGCGTCTGAAACGTTCTTCTCCTGGATTCACTCTTCGTTCTGTACTCCCTACGTTGCCCCTTCCACGCCCATGCGCGCCACTTAAGATGAAGGGGTGATTGCTCTGGTAGGACTACGGCGCGAGTGTCAGAGCTGGCGGGGGCTGTCCACGGTCACGTCCACGTTCCCCGCGTTACACAAGAGAAAAATGGCATTGCTTTCAATGAGCAACCCTGACAGGGATGGGCTGCTTACCTCACTCTGGGCAAAATGGGATGCCTAAGTTAGATCCCTGGGGTCAGGGTTGATGGACAGCTGGCTGAAGGAACCTCACAGCACAACCCGGCCCGTGCTACTGGGCTGCTGGTCCCCCAGACCTCACCCTGAGCTCAGACAGGTCAGCCCACGGCGGATGGCGGCCACACCCAGCCCCCGCCGGTCTCTGCAGGTAACCTTTATTGGAGCACAGCCACTTATTCGTTACACCTTGTCCAGGGCCACTTTCATGTGACAACATGGCTGTCAGCGCCTAACGGGAGTACCACCTGGCCCTTTACTGGGGTCCTGGGAGGATGCTCTGTGAGGAGTGTGTGTGTGTGTGTGTTCCTCCCTGTCTCCATGGCAGTCAGATTTCTGAGAATCTTTGCTTTTCTGAATTTCCCATTTTCCACCTTTCAACTCTGTGCACCCTGCTGTGATGACTGAGCACTCTGAGGGGGAGGTGTGGGGGGCTGGCTGTGAGCAGACTCCACGTGTTATCCTAGGACAGAGGCCTGTAAGAGGCATCTGAACAAAAATGTCTTCATTGCCTGTCTTCTGCTTTACCAGTTTATTCTTGAGCAACCATAATGCCCAGCGGGGCCGGGTCTGGAGGCGGTCGTTTCAGGCCAGTTGGTCTAAGCGGTTAGGCCCTTGCAGCTGTTTGGAACTCAAGACCTTGGACTGAGTTGGGAGAGGTGGGTGTAATGAACAAGAAGGGGAGGTACGGGTAACACTTAGGTCCCAAACGAATTTTCTAGGCTGAATTTAATTTCACTAGCCCCCTCTTTTGGAAAATGTTGGGGGGCGCCTTTCAGGTATTTGACCTGAATTCTAACCTAACGGGGAACCTGGAGGCTGCTGAGAGGGCTGCGCGTAAACTCGGGCGCACCGAAGCACCTACTATGTGTCTGGCACAGATGCCTGGTTACCTCAGTCAGTCATGCCAGGACAGCACAGGGCAGCACAGGGCAGCACAGGACAGCAGACACTCTGCTGGGCTGAAACTATGCTCGCCTGTGGTTTCCCCCCCCTCACGTAAACCACACCAAACACACAGACACCACGACAGTCACACACCAAACCCGACAGAAGCGTGTCCCGTTTTTCTCCCTCCACTCTCGACCGTAGGATCGGGCACACGGACTCCTGCACATTGACGTTTGTTGCTGAGGGGACTGGGGGGACCGCCCGCCAGTGCTCAGGTGAAGACGCCTCACTTCCAGGGCCCAAGCAGCAGGTGCTCGGGGAGCCCAGGACTGTCTCTGGAGGTCACAGCAGGCTGTGCGCCTTCCGCGGGAGGGGATGGGGGCGTTCTGGGGACAGGGAGGCGGAGTTGGGGATTTGAATGTCTGGGTGCCACCTAACCAGACATGAAAGCTGTCACTCCAGGCAGTGAGTCCACGGCAGCGTGGTGGGAAAGCAGGGACTGTTCTGGATAAGCACACTCCTCCTTGCTCAGTAGTCGTTGGGAAGTCTGTCAAAGCACCTTAGGATATTGCCCATTAAGTGCTGCTAGCAAATTCCTTACGGGCCCTTGGAAGGGGCCTGTCTTTGAGGAGGTCCCCCGTGCTGTGGCCTCTGCAGTGCCACTGTCCCCTGGGTGTCTTGGGGCTTCACAGCCTTCCCCTGCAAGGCGTGAAGAAGGAAGCAAGGCCGCCCGTCTCCCCGACCGCGCACGGCCTGGCCGATGGGGGACCGCAGGGCGCCTCCCCCGGGAGAGGTACTTTGACAAAACGTGTTTATGTCACACGCGGGCGAGCTCGTGCTAAATAACGTCCTGGTGCACATGCGGGAGCTATGTCAGAGGTTGCAGCAGAGGGAGCTTTGCACCCAGCCCCAGGCCGTGTTGGCGGGGGTGTCTGTAGCACCGGGGCCAGAATCTGAGCACCCACTTTTCTGGGTTTATTCCGTCCCTTCCGTTTCCGGCGAATATCCTACCAGGGAATCTTTCTGTTCAAAATGCCACGCGGCACCAAACACGTTAACCGAGGGGCTGCATCTGGCACTGGCTGTGCAGTGCGTTGTGGGAGCACAGAAGAAAAACTAAAACTAGTTTAGGTTTTCTGTTCTGTAGAGTGTGACCAAGAGCATTTCTGAAAGGTGGCACAACACACTGTATGCGGCTTCTTGCCTTCTAGGGGACTTCAAGTTTACAACCAGTTGTTGATCACACTGAGTGTCAGAGTAGTTCCCTTTGTCGTCCTAACAGCTTATTCTCATTCATCCTAAAATCCTGGGGGGGGGGGGGGGAGAAATCCACAATGCAGAGAGTTCTCAAAACCCTTAACAACAAACAACAAAAAGGCGAAGAGCCCCACGGAGGCTCACCGTGTGCACTGACTCTGGAGGGCGAGACAACAGTAGGGAAGACAGCAGTGGCCTAGGAGTAGGACATTCCCCACACACAGCCCCCTCCCAGCCCATGCCGAGAGGCACCAAAGCCCGAGGGGTGACGCGGCGAACCTGTTTTATGAATCAGCCTGAGAACAATCCAGCTTTTTACAAGTGAGCACAGTGACGCGCGTCCCCTCACCCCGAGCGGGAGCCCTAACACTATAGAGTGCGTTTCGGAGCACCCTGTCCCCGGCGGCAGACCGTGGTGACCGCGCACCGTGACACAAGCTCCTCTTCCGGGCGTTCTTCCATGGGCTGTCACTCGAACCCCCCCCTTCAGTGTTTGTGGATCATTTGGCACGGCACCCTTCTCTGCCCCGATTCTTTTATTGCCTTCTAGGTTGTGTCTGAGGTGGAAAAGCAAACCCACCCACCCACCCACCCTTGAGGTCTTCCCCTGGGTCATGAGTGGCCCGGACAAAGGTCAGTGAAGAGGATAACAGGAAAGTGAACTGGGACCTGTGTGGTGTCACCTATAACAGCCTTACAAGGCCGAGTGTGCCGGCGGTAGGAGCTGTCCCCATAACCCTCACCCCAATGATGGGGTTGCTGTCTAGCTGTCTCAGGTTGAGTCGCTTTGGAAACACAAAGGCTTCTTAGTTCGGGAGGGACCCTGAGAGCCAGTGCCGTCCCCACGCACTGGACGTGCAGCGGCCTCCCGGAGCGGGTGGGCTCATTCGTTCCCGTGGACACCACGGCTGCCCAGCAGACCCGTTGTGTCTGGTCGTCTCCCCGGAGCACCCGAGCGGAAGGGCAGGCCGCCTGGGCCATGAGACACGGGTATGAAGGGGCCTCCTGTGACAGCGATCACGGGGTCGGGGGGATAAAGCGAGGAGGCGGAGTGGCAGTTCCTCACGTTATCCCCATGGGTGTCCGACGTGAAGGCAGGCCGCACAGACACGGGCTCTTTAAACTTTGCTCTTGTAATGCATAGTATGTTCTTGTTCTCGCAGACTATCCAAATGAGGATAAAAAAAATTACAATACATTAACTGCATCCCTTGAATCACATTGTATTTTTGGTGCATTAAAAAAAGGAAGAAAGTAAAAGCAACCAGTATAGTAAATTCGGCCTAGAGAACTGTGTTAGTGACTCAGAGGGTTAACATAGATTTTTAGAAGTAGTTAAAAATAGTATTAGAGGATCATACACACAACAGTTTGAAATTCATATGCATTGTATTTCTTTTTTAAAAAATGGCAAAATGTTTGGCAAATGTAAGCAAGTGACTTGGACTGTGTCGGGTTCTGCCGGCTCTGAGCAAAGTCAGTCATAGCCAGGCGAGGCCCACTGCTTCCTGAGGTCGCTCTGGGGGGCTGGGGGAGGTGCTTCGGGGGAAGGCGAGGTGCTGGCCCCCACGCCCGGCTCCCCCTGGGGCCCTCAGTCTTAAACACGGAAATGGAGCTGGTGAGAGGTGCCCATTAGACTCCAGCACGGATCACCCATTAGCATCGCTGAGAGAACTCTGGGGCCTTGAACCACATGCAGACTGGGTGAGCGGTCTACACAGTGACCCATATTGCGAAAGTTAGCGAGGAGGGGGCTTCCGCTCCTCTGACCACGTGCCGCCCGACCTCCCTGCGGGGTGGAGGGGGCACAGGCTCTGTCACTAGTGCTTATCCTGGCAATGTTGTCAGCGTGTGTTTTTAGTAGACTTCCTTAGGAACGGGTTTTGTTTTGTATGGTGTATGTGTATCCGGCAATGTCCGTGCTCCAGGCTGGCTGCCACCGGCCCGACTTGGGCAGTGCCTGTCGCTTGCAGCCGTAGGCGTCCTGAAAGCCCGCGAGGTGGTTGCGCAGAGCAGGCCCTGAGCCCCAGCAGGTCACGCGTCAGACACATGGTCCCATACTCTCCTCATTCTGAGTCCCGTCTGGCTCTGATTTTGAGAAAAAGGACAAAGGTCGTGTGTGCGTGTGTGTGTGTGTACTGAGTTTTTTGGGAAACTTTTTTCTTTTTGTAGGAAAAATGACCCTTTGAACACTATACAGAGTTCACCCCTCCTCGAGTCACTATAAAACGGACTCCATGTTTTCACACCACTCATGGTCTTCTAGGTTATAGATAAACTTTGTCCTATGGGTGGGCTTGGCGGGCACAGGGTCCCTCCCCGGATTGTCTAGGGTCAGAGTAGAGGCAAAGAACTCACTGCTGCTCAGCCCGCCCTCGTGGCCTTTGATGTAGCGTTTATAGTTTTTCCTCAGGCACTGCCACGTGGTGGTGTAGAGGACGAAGGCGAAGGACTTGAGCGCGATGGCGATGCTGACGTACAGGTACCTGTAGGCCACGTTGTCGTAGAGGACGCAGGCGCCCTGCTCGCCACAGAACGTGCTCCAGAACAGGCAGGTGGAGTCGATGCCGGCCCCAAAGATGAGGGGAGGGGGGATGAAGCCTGTCGGAGGGAAAGGGGACAGCTGGTGAGCTGGACATCACCCCCCATGGGGCGAAAGGACATTGTCGGGGGCCGAACCCCCGTTCTGCCCCTCAACTCCTGCACACGACTGTGCAGGTCGTTTCAGCCCCTGTGCCTTATCTGCATACGGAGGGTAGGAGTCCTTCCAGGGAAGCACCGAGCCAGTGACAGCTGCTGCTCTGACTGCTACTGTCAGCAGCCACTCAGTGCGAGAAAGAAGAGAGCCTTCCCTCAAGGGGGACAGTCTTGTGTCGCTCAAAGAAGCGCAGCCTCAGAATTGCGGAGAGGCACTGGGGGAGGGAAGCGGCTGGGAACCGGAAGTCCAGCATTAACCTTTTGTGCACGTACGTGTAAGTGCATCCACTGGGTCACGTAGGTGCACGTGAGCTTAAGGTGGAAGCCGTCTGCTCACACACTGACCACTTCCCCCAGCAGCTACCGCGGAGTGAGACTCCTTCCCGTTCGGAGCTGCGAGCTCGTTGTGGTCTCCACAACAGAGCATTTAGGTGCCCGAAATGCACCTACAATCATCAGAAAGGGCCGACAAGATGCAGACTGCCCATCATCCGTAAGTCCCTTCTCGGTCACACTGTGTTGATGTCCCTGCTGTGATCCCTAAGCCCAGAAGTTCTCAGTTTTGGCTGCACGTGTCCATCATCTCAGGTGTCCCCTCTCAGACCCATGAGGTGGGAATGTGTGGTGTAATCATCAGCACTGTGACAAGACAACGTAGCAGGTGATCCTGGCAGTGGATGGATCATGACACAAATTCACTGTTTCAGGAAAACGGTGTCCCTGTGGCCAGAACGCATTGCCAGTCTCCTCCTGAGAGAGACCTCAGCGGTGGGAGCAGGTGGGGACACACCCGACGTCCCACTGCCGAGGTATCTCGTTACCCGGAGCGTTTCTCTCAGCGCCAGCCCTGGACTGAGTGTCCCTTTTCAAGGGTGAGACGTACACCCGCCGTCCGGAACAACTCATCCCTCGGCTTTAACACCAGGCCTCGATTGGGGGGGGTGGGGGGCCTGCATAGTCCTGGCCACGCTGACGACGTGGGCAGAGCTCCCGCTCCCCAGCTCTGACCCCAAGGGGAAAAGGCCCTGGAACGGCGTTGTAGGGGAGGCCTCCTTAAACCTCCCTGGCAGCTTGATGAGATAAACTCCAAGCTCAAAATAGCGCACAACCTGCTTTCTCTCTGCAGCTCCCAGGTCGGGCCGGGCCGACAGAACCTCACATCCGAGCGGTGTCACCGGAGACCCGCCTCAGCCGCCCCCTGGGGGACTGACATGGCCCACCAGGATCCAGAGTTTTATTAGGTTGTGGTTCGCTCCCAGGGGCTCTTCCTGCAGCGTCTCCTGAGGTCATGGCCATGTTCTCACCCCCCCCCAGCAGTGGGCCTGGGCCCGCTAAGATGGTAACAGCTTTTCTGACAGGACAGAGACCCGAGTCCGAAAGTCAGGTAGATTTCAAGCACAGGCACAGCGAAGGAAATTCACAACACAGGGGAACCCCATCAGTAGTACTTTTTGAATCCTAACATCCCTCTGAGATGTTAGTGTTTAACTCCTCCTTGCACCGGAGATGTCTTTAAAGGAGGGCGTACTTCTGTATGCTAAAGGTGTCATTTTTATTCTGCCTGCTGTCTAGCGCTTCTGCCAGATGCCGAGGCCCTGGGAAAGGTCAGAAACAGCCTTCAAACAGAAATGGGAAAGGTCAAGGCCGAGCCAAGGTTTTCACGTTACACTCAGTGTGTGGGAGCGCCTTTGGGGCAGGGACGTGAGGAGCTGACAAGTGGTGGCAAGCCGGGCCACCTCTCCTTGCCTCAGTACAATGGAACCAGTACTGCCTGGTCAGGGTCAAGCTGAGCGTTACACAAAGCCAGACTTCTTGCTACCTTACTCACACTGTACAGGGGACTTGGGGTGCAGTTTAGAGTAGACTCTAGGTCGAATATCTTAAGTGTAACCTTGATGAGATGCCTCACATTTCTGGATAGAGACAGATACTGCCTTTTTATTGACTTAAAGTCCTTCTCCTGAATTCCAGGTGTGCGGGGACGACTGGACACACACAGCTGGGCTCCCTTCAAGGCCTTTGCGACTGACCTTCGCTGCTGAGTCCCAGATGGGAGGTCCCCTGGTGACTCGCTTCCACAAACAGGTGCTTTCTTACATGTCTGGGACCTCATGCAGGGGGCAGTCCTTGCGAGGCACTGGTTCCCCAGGTACTGGTGGAGACTGGCACAGCCTACCCACCAGAACAGAAAGTACCCAGTTCATGCCGTTCCCTAGCAGGGCATACAGTGTTCTAGGTAGGAGGGCTGCCCAGAAAAAATCCAGCCATCAGGGCCTCTGTTTTTCATGTCACATGGCTGGATACTTCCTGGACACCTTAATTTTACCTATAGGGAAACTGAGGCAGAGATTATTTGTTCCAGGTTTGATATTTCAAGCCCCAAGCCAGTAATGATCTTTTTACTTGGTTGATTTTAGAGCTACAGAAAAAATTTTATTTACCTTCTGCTAAGCTCCTGGGAATAGGCATGAACTAGGGTCCCATCACTGGGACCCCGCCGTACATTGCAGAGTGTTCGGAGGTTCTGCTATTACAGACAACATTGAAAGGACTAAATCTTACCTCCTATTGCTGGGGCCAAATTGCAGCCATATATAGTTCAATACAAAAATTACAGCACTGGTTAAGGAAACTATCTCCGTTTTCCATAAATCTATTAACAAAGATTACACCTCAGGGTCGTGCCTTGGCTATTTACTTGGCTCCCCTGCTGGAAAAGGCCAGGCCTGTTTATATCAGTCTTTCTGGTCCCCTTTTAAGCCCAGTAAGTTCAAGTTCCTTTATGGGACAAAAATGGAAGTCGAAAATTACTCTGACATTTACATTCCCAAAGCTATCCTTTCCTCGCCAGCTCAACCTGCCAAGAGTTCCCTTCACCTTGGCGTCTCTGCTCCGGCGGGGGGAGTTACTGTTACGTCCAGCACAGGAGAGGAGAGGCAGGCGGACGTCAAAACGCTCCTGAAAGCATTCATGAGTTTCTCTGCTTTAGAAAAGCTAGACTGTGGGCCAGCTTTGTCACCTGACATCCACTTCCTTAAATCTGAGACATCAGGAGAGCTACTCTGTTCTCCTTTCAATCCTGGGTGTCTTGGTAAAGGCATTGAGGCTCAGAGCTGGACTCAGATGTGCGGTGTCACCTTTGCACAGGTAGGCAAGTGGGTTCGGGGTAGTACACGTACCTTGGGAGGTCAGACACACACTGGTGCTGAGGAAGCAAATATGTGCACAGGTCCGTGGAGGGGTTCCAGCACCCCCCGATCTGTGCTGCTTGTGTCCTCCCCCTTACCTACTAGGTCCCAAGCACAAAGGCTGACAATGTCACAGGGTTGGGTTCCCTGACTGAGCCCTCTTACCGCAGGAAATGGAATCAGCCACTTTCACTTAAACTGTTTTTCCAACCAGTGATTTGAAACTCACAATGGGCAATAACACTAATTTTATTTTTAAAAATAACAAAATATGAAGGGTATTTTGTTTCAGCTGTATGTATGTGAAGTGTACAACTTCTCCTTGTGCTGGATCACGGAAGTACTAATGTTAGATGCAATTTGAACATTGTCACCTAAAGTGTGCTTCGCTATGCAATTACAGTACCAGCTCATAGAAACGAGGCCTTTCTTGTGACAGAGCCTGTTCCTTTAGTTGCCTGGCTGACTCGATTGGCCAGTTAAGTTCCTGTTTGCAGGCCTCCCCCTCTGCTCGGTGCCTGAGTAGACGGGAAAACACAGAGCACGACACTTTTAAGTGTCTGCCCACTGTCAATTTTCTAAAGTTTCTGTAAGGAACATCATAGAAAAAACCTCACACGCTAGGACGATTTTAATCATACTCACTCACCTGGTCCTGAGCAGCCTCATACCTGAGGGATAAAGCGATGATACATACCCAACAAACGAAGGAGGAGGAAGAGCACTCCCAGGGCGTAGGACTTGAGCTCGGGGCTGACTGTCCTACGTGCAAAGAGACGGAAAGGAAAATGATTCTTACCATCTACTCTGATTAACAGGCCCCAGAGTCCACGTTTATTAATGGTTGAAAGTTGTTTTTTGCTTCCATGCCCCTTTAGAACACTGAGTGTAACACTTCCTGGGGAAGCCACTGAGGGAGCCAGACACCTGAAAAGCATCAGGAGAGACTCCCCAGCACGAGCATCAGGAGAGACTCCCCAGCACGAGTGTGTTACTATCCCAGGCTCCACAAAGCTACCACCGGCACTGAAGGGGTCAACACAACCTGCCGGCGTACAGAGCCAGGGTATCCGTCACGTCACAGGGAGTAAGTAAGGTGACAAGGACCTTCGCTCAGATCCCCTTGGGAGACTGATTCCCAAAACCGGAACAAACCTCAGCCCGTTTCTGACATCTGAGGGCTCAGGTGTGACGTCCTGGCCAGGGACTGGGCCTTGGCCCCATCACTTCCTATAACAGCTGCCAGACCTTGAGAATAAACGCTCTTTAATCACCCTTGGAGCCTCCGTCTCCCCATCTGTAAAAGTGCAGAGCTCATAAAGCTGTGCCACTTGTGCCACAATAAGGTACAAGCCCGGCCCTTGGACAGGCATGTGTGTGCCTCCACCGGGCCCAGGTGGACGGGGCACTGAGGGTGGGGAGGTCACTGTTGGACCCGGTACCTTCTGTGTGTGAAGAGCACAATGTAACTTCATGCAAATGTCTGCCTTTTCAAAGTAATGAAAACTCTGGTAACGCAGCTACCCCAAACCCAGACCTGACTTCTGACAGGTTTTGTCCATAGTCACAGGGCGTGGAATCTAAGTATCTTGCACATGCTGAAGAATTTTCATTGCACAGTACTATAATTTAACAATGTAATAAAAACACCTGTCAGCACCGAGCGTTTTCTCTTGTAGAGAAGTATTTTCTTAAGTGGCAAGAGGCAGGGTCCCTGCATAAAAACTCTGAACGTTTTTATGACTCGAGTCACGCTGCTATCCTGCTTTCTGCAAGGAGCAACATGCTCTTCACTGCCACCCAGTCTCTGATTTCACTTTTGCTACAGCCTTGCAAGCACTACGTGTGGATTTTTCAAATTCATTTTCTAACTTTAGTGAGGGTACCATGCCAATGTGCTGTTGTACCCATAATGCTCGTGACCTTCAAGGTCACACAGCACTTTGTAGATATCCCCTTCCTTAGGAACTCTTAAAGACTGGGGGTGGCTGGGGCGTACATGTCTGCACTGGTCACCTCCTAGCACCTTGTCCTACTTTTACTTCTAGCCCTGGGGATGACTAGTTTCCTCGGTTTCTTTAGTAACCACACCTCCCCCCCAGTGCAGATGGACACCGAGGTCGGAAGCACTCCGCATCTAGACTCTCCAGGTATATAAGCGACTCAGTATTAATAACCCAACTCTGAGGTACCTCACCTGCCCCCAGGACAGGTGCCAGGACTGGCAGTGCACACCCCCACAGCGTCTGTACACACATGGTTTCGGCAGGACCAACCACCTCACCCCCAGATTCAGTGATGAGCCTGAAAAAGGTGAGCCCCGTCAGTGGCCAGGTAGGGGTGGGACCTGGCTGGTCTAATGCCATCTTCATGTAACTCCAACCACGTATTCTCTGCAAAAATCAGTGCAGGGTCACGGCCCCTGGCCAAACTGCCTGTGGAGTCTATTGCTGGGAGGACACGAATGTACATTTTTCTCCCTTGGGTGCTACTTGTGGTGTGAGGTCCTTGGCTGCTGTCACTGATTTCTAGCAGCCCAGGGGAAGCTGGCTCCTAAGGCTCAGGGTGCCCGGAGCCCTGGTCTCTAGACTTGCTGACGCACAGCGGGTGGGGGCGGGGAGGCTGGCCCCCAAGGACCCGTAAGTGTACCTGATAAGGATGATGACCGAGGGCGTCTGCGCCATCGCCCCGATCATGCTGCAGACACACATGACACACAGGAAGGTGAGGAAGGCTTCCTGGCACCCGGGGCTGGGGCACTTTCCGGGAACCACGGTTGCGTTCTCAGGCGGGATGGTCGTGAGGCACGCACAGCCGGTGAGGTTCTGAAAGGAAGCGTGCAGCCATTAATGGGGGACAGGCACCTCCAGGCTCTAAACCCAGAGCCATCCATCAGCGGGAGCCGTCACAGCCTAATTATGCATTCGGTAGCATGCCATTAATTAGACCTGAGTAAACAGGTTAGCTTTTAAAGGGGGCTGCAAAACTCATGCAAATGAAGGAGTGTTTATGGGGAGAGCTGATCCCCGTCTTGTGTGCTGCTTTCCCTGCTCAAGAATCCCTCAGCAAGCTGCTCCGTAGACAAATGTGTCCCCCACCCCAATACAATTAGAGAGGAAATTGTGCTTCCACAATATGATAAAGCATTGCCAAATTAACACTGTAATTACTTGCCAATTTGTCTCTCTTTTATGCGGTTATAATTACAGTGAAGTGTATTAAAAGTAGTAAATCAGGTAACGCGCCTATTGTTCCTGGTTCAGTGCCCAGTGTGGCACCTGGCACGGGGACACGCACTGTCATGCATGAAGCTGCTGCGATGGTGGGGCTGCAAGAGAGGGAGCTAACGGGCAGGTTCCCGAGGGGCTGAGAGATGCCGGGGAGCAAGCTGAAGCCCAACGAGATGCAGTTATTAATATATGATCAGAGAGGAGAAAGAAAAGCCACTGTATTCCCTTTATCTTCCTGTGGACACAGGCCCAGTCCTCACTCGCGCTGCCAGCATTTCTGATGGCAAAGGGAGAGGCAGGGGCTGGGAGAGGCAGTGCCCGGCGAGTGCCAGGCCAATTAAGGCTCGATGGTAACGGCGCAGGGGCCTCTCATGCATACGGAACGAAAACAGTCATCAATGATTCAGCGCTGCTCTGTCTGCGGCCCTCACTCAGCGCTGAGCGCACACCAGTAGGGTCAGACCCGCCCCCCTCCCGACCCCCCGGCTTCCATGGCTCTCCCAGCCCTCTGCAGCCCCTCTTCCTTTCCCTTTCCTCCTACCTCTTCTTCCCCCACACAGGTACACAGGACGCTTGCAAGAGTGTCCAGAACCCTTTAGATCCCCCTGGCCCCTGCAGGGCCGCCTTCTAGGGCTATGCCCTGCAGAGGGGTTTTATCCATGGGCTGAGGTTGGGGGAGACACTGAGGAGCTGGATCCTTTTTTCTGAGCATCTGCCCAGAGCAGGTGCTTCTGGGTAAAACGCATGGGTCACAGTGCCCTGGGGCAGTTACTGCAATCCCCAGACAGGTGCCGAGGCCACAATACCTCCTCTCCCCGCTCCCCAGCCCCTGCCCCCGGCCTCACAGCCGCACCTCTCTAGCTGTCCACATTCCCTGCTTCCTTGGCTTCTGAACCCAATCATGCTAAGCTCACAGCAGCCTCATCCACTTCTCTGTTGCTACAGCTCGCAGGAGCCAGTGCCCGTGAGGTGCTCCCTCCCAGGGCTCTGGCCTGGACTCCTCTCCTCTGCCTGCACCCCTCCCTGGATATATGCCGGGGGGTGGGGGGGGGGGCAAGACACCCATCGTGGTCCACTGGGGGACCACCAAGCAATCTGGGGTGACTGCCTGAATAATAGACAGCTAGGGGACCGCGACACTTCTCCAAGTAGCCCATACACACTGGAAAAGACTGCCCAGGCCTGCTCTGCACCCCTCACCACCCAAGCCCCTTCTGACGACTCTCCCACATTGCACCTCTAGCCTCCTCCCAGGCCCACCTACTATGTCCCTTCCTTCCTGAGACTGAGCCTGTTGAGATCATAAAACTGCATCCAGGTCCCTTCTCCAGTGGACCACCCCAGATAAGATCCGTGATCGTGCTCCTAATGAAAGAGGATGATGGCCGACGTGGTGACTGTCTGGCCCCATCAGGTCAGGGGGAGGTCGGCGTATTCATGGAGCAGACAGCCTGGGAATGGAGGGAGCAGACGGCAGGGTTGTGCCGCCCTGGGACCTGCAGCCCAGATAAAGGGCAGAATGGGGAGCGTGCACAAGGCCAGGAAAGGACAGGCCGCAGGCAGCCCCGGAAGAGGAGAGGCCAGACTCGGGCACACCGCCGGCAGAGACGTCAGCTTGCTGGTGCTGACAGAAGACCTGGCGATGGGTGGGCCCTTCCTGAAGGCTCACATCTGTGTGTGCAAGAGGCTGGGGAGCAGGTGAGCCTGAGGGGTCCCAGCAGGTGCTGGGACGGGTCCCCTTTCCCACTGATGAATCAATGTGACAGAACAGGCTCCACTGGGCTGTCCTGTCGCCTGGGGGACCGACTGGGGCGTCCTGGGGCCCTCTCAGCGAGGACGACGCCTGCAGTCCTCTGCCAAGAGATGGGAAACCTCGGCTGTGGGCTTAGGCAGCGCAGACAGGCCTGGGCACTGCGCCACTGGAGCGGTGGGGGCTGTCCACCCAGCCGTCCAAGTGTGGTGGGAAGAACCACAGATGAGGAGCACACAGTTCTTTCTCAGGGTGCGTAACTGGAAGGGACAACTCCGTCCCGTGGGGCTGCATGGCACTGTCCCAAAGGAAAAAAGAAGCAGAGGACAGCCCTGCAGTCGGTACGAGCTGGGCATCTAAAGGGGAACCCCGAGACCTGCAAGAGCTCCCAGCAGCAGGAAATGTGAGAGCACAGAGCACGCCTGGGTATAAGCGAAAGACGCACTTTCGTTACGGAGATGGAGAGGCTGGGATCCGAATTCTCACCCTGTCCGTGCACAGCAGGCCCGCCCGGCCAGTCGGAAAAGCGGGGGGATCTCGGAAGGCGCCTGTGGACTACCGCGGCCTGAACCAAATGCTGTCCCTGGCAGTGCCCAGTGCGCATTACCACCCGGAAAGGGAGCCGGCTCCCGGCTCGTTCCTAATCCCTCACCCGGCAATTGTCTCAGTTCCCTTCCCCACTCACAGGAATGCCTTCCGAGCTCACCCTTCTCTGGGGAGAAATGCAGCACCCACTGCTCCTAGGAGAGGAGTCTCCCCTGTGTCCTGCAGGGTGCCAGGATCGAGCTTTACTGGAAGAATGTGTACCCTGACATACGTGAAAATCAGATGACCACTGTGCTTACAGAGGAACAGGCCTGACAAGCTTTGGGACGAGTGGTGACCTAGAGGACAAAGTAAGACTGGCTTGTAAATCTTACAAGAACTTACACTACAGACGGACCTGCCTGGGTCCAAAATGATGTACGTTCAACACGAGTCACAACAACTGCAAGAGCTGAAGTGATGCGGCGTCTGCACGGGCTGGTGAAAGAGACTCACACAGTGGGAGAGTCCACGGCTGTAAAAAACACGATTTATCGAGAACGCCAAGATAAATCATTAACACAACACCCACAAAAAAGCAGGTACACGTGGGCACTAAAATCCAGAGGGACAGCCTATAAGAAGCTCGTACTGCTGGTCCACTGTTTGGCAGAGGGATGGGTTGAAAAGTGGGTGAACAGGAGACAGAGGAGGAAAGGGGAGTCTCTACTCCCTCCTTTTTATGCTTTTTGATTTTTGAAACATACAAATGTACCATCTTGTTAAAAAAAAAAAACTAAACTAAAAGTGCTAAAACACAGAAGAATAAAGAAATCGATGGAAGACAGCACGGTCAGTGAAAATCCTGTGCCTATTCCACACTCAGTCACTAATTTAAATGGAGAAATGTTTCTATTCATGTATAATGATGGGGATAAATAATTACAATGAAGCTGGGGGACCATAAGAATAGAAAAACTACTCTCCGGAATCGTGGATTCGTTTTCTGTGGCTGAAAGGCACCGTGAGCGTGCTGTTTTGACAGTTCACATTACAAGCACAGAACTCGCGTCAGCGGCGCTGCAAAAGCACCGGCAAATAAAGTCGTTTTTGTGTGTGTTTCCCCCCACGCTCCAGACGGATGGATCAATTCCCATTAATCGTACACATAAACTCATTTCGAGGTTGAAAGAGTCCTCTTCTATGGGGTCCGCCACGGGGACAACGATGAGCCATGCGTTACGAGCCTGACGGGCAAACCCGCGAGGCACGGGGCGGCCCCCACAGGCTGGCACACCGGTTTTGTTTTCCTTTCTGGAAAGTGGGTGCTCCGCGCCCGGGAAGAAAGGACTTTCTAGTCGATGCTGGGCCCTCGTCCTGTGGTGAAGGGAGGTGGCATGCCGGTACGCACGGTGGCTTCCGCCTGTGCGATCTCCCCACCTGTGTGTGTGACACCCTAGTAACTGAGATGGCAAAGGACTATTGACACCAACACAGTGGTCTGGGACATTTTCCTCTGAATGACAACGTACTCCTATGCGTCCTAGACATTTGTGGATTCTTTCATGATTCAGTGAAGGTCCTCAGACATTCTCCTGTCACTTGCTACTGTCTTTTTGTGGCTTACCATCCCCTCACCTTATTGGTATTTCCAGGCAAAGACCCCAGAGCTCATCACTAAGAGCCGGCCAGCAACGTACGTGCCTCAGCACCACGGGGGTGTGGAAAAGCTGCGAGAACACACGCTTCTTGTTCCCTCGTGGGGTCACTGGCGGAAGGATCACGGCCAGGGAGAGAAACTCCAAGGAGAAAGCAAGACCTCCGTCCAGCTTTCACCCCCACAACCTGTTCTGCGGGGCCTGGGACAAGCCCAGTAGAGCCCCGATGAGCTCCTGCAGACGTGGAGGAGGGGGCTGTTTTCACTCGGGGCTCAGCCATCCCCGATGCGAAGTGAGGGGAAGGGTGTGTGCCACTCGGGGTGGCCACACGTCCCTACGTCTCTCCTCCCCCTCTCGACTGCACACCGATCTGTGCCCGCACCATGAGGCTCCAGCCGCCACAGCCGGCCTTACACACACTCCAGGCTGCAGTGTCCTTTGCTGTCTCTCCACCAGGCAAATACTCAACCACTGAGCCTTCGCGACGAAGACTCACCAAGCTGCTGCTGCTGCTCCTCCAGGAGAAATGCCCACCCCCTCTCCTTCCAGCTCCACCTCTACCCTCCAGGTGTCTGCTTCCTCCTCTGGGATGGTCACCACCTGACCTTAATGCTGATTGTTTTATTGTGAGGTGTCCCCAGTGGCCCATGCCCCAGGAGGGACTGAATCCAGAGCAGTCACCGTCTCCTCTGACAAGCCATCGCCACAATGATACAGACTTAAATCCATTCCTGCAAATGGAACCAGGCTGCATGAGAGGGTTTACAAACCCCAAGCTTTTGGGACCCAGACAGCAGACAAACAAGGAAAATGGTCCAGGTGCAAGTGGTGGCCAGTGAGGATCAGAGGTCTCGTCTGAGGGGTCAGCCGCTGCTGGGCTCCAGCCAACTGCTGCCCAGTATGGGCCCAGGTGCCAGGTCAGTTACCGTCCAACTTTCACGGAGCTCAGAAATCCCGATTTGTATTAATCCTATGAATAAACTACTTTCCAGGTTGAATGAAATGCCCAGACTCTTAAACCCTGGCTTAGGCCACAGTCAGCACAGCTGCAGGGCAGATCCGGGTAAGAACAGTTTCTTTCTTGCATGTAAGGTGCTGACAGTGCACCTCCAGGCTCCAGCCTGGCGTCCGCCGCCGGTGAACACCACAGTGGTGACAGAGGAAATGAGGCCGAAGGGTGAGTGGTCCGTGTCAGCTCAGGTGCTGACCCGTTTCTACAATGACACAATTTTAAGAACTCATCTCTTCTCCCAGAGCTGTGGTTCTCAACAGGGGGTGATTCTGCCCCCACCCAGGGTCCCATAGAAATATCTGGAGACAGTGGTGGTTTCTTAAGTTGGGGAAGGGGATGTCTGCTCGTGGCATCTGGTGCGCCGGGCCCAGGGGTTACTGCCAAACATCCACCAGTCCATCCTCAGGACGGTTCCCACAGCGAAGAACGACGCAGCCCAGACGGCAGTCGTCCTGGGGAGGGGACATTCCGTACTGAAACAGTGGCTCTCAGCCTTGGTTACAAATCAAAAACACTTGGGGGGCTGGGAGTTCTTCAAAAATACTGATGCCCGGGCTCTCCCATCACAACAGGGAAATCAGAATTCCCAAGGATGGGCCTGGGCCTGGCGGTGTAAAAGCACCCACACCATTCTAATATGCAGCTAGGACTGACGGCCGGGACAATGATGAGCTCCCTGCATGTGTCCACAGTGGGCCCCCTCACCACGGAGCCTACTGGGGGGCTCTGCTTACACAGGTGCTTGATAAATATTTGCTGCCCAGACAGGGGCACAGATTAATCATCTACCGAAAACTGCTATGGCTGGACTTACATTGACTTGCAACTGTTTATTGGTGGCTGCTATAAGGTTTTTTTGTTTGTTTGTTTTTGCAGTAGCAGCATACCACGTGTTTTCTGTTGGAATAATTACTTCTGAGAGTGAAAGGTACAGAAACAATCTGGACAGCATATGCATGCCACAGGAAACTCACAAAGTTAACCTGTAGTCTTTTCTGTCACCCCTCCTGGCCACATGCAATGAGAATTAGAAATCTTGTATTATGTGCAGTCCTGGCCATCACTCAAGGCAATACAAGAAAAAAAAACCCCAAGCAGACGAAGGACAGTCTAACATCAGAAAAGCCCTGAGGCTAACCAGATTTCCTCCTAATCAGAATTATTCGATAGGTGATTTATTCACATGTAACTGAGTTAGGGGAAATTTTCACAAGTCCTGATGGAAGCTATAAAGTGGTGAGAGATGAGCAAGAATTGGGTCTTTAGTATTAAGACCAGCACCAGCTGACCGCCCCGCCTGCTGACTGCTATTCTGAGAGTGGCACCACAGGGGCTCCCTCACCCACTTGCTGGAGGCCCAGCGCCTAGACATCTGCCCAGCGGGGGAGGGATGTTATCCCCTCCCACATCCTGTCCTGCGGCCTGAGGCTTTCTCAGTCTCTGCCTAGAATTGTGGGGGCAGGGGGCACCCTCCTTGATTTGCCTGCAGCCCAGCGGACAGTATGAGGCCCCAGCACCGGAAGAGGCAGGTGTCTGGGGAGCAAACACTACATCTGGAGGCGTGGAGAAGCTTGCGTCCCGTAACTGCACCCACAGCTGGCTGCCTCGGCTCTCATTCACTGAGACTCCCGCACGTGCAAGACCAGGGGAGACAGGTTTCTGAGAACTTCTTGGTCAGAGAATGCTCTGGAATAGACACTCCTTCAGTCTCAGGATACTAGCCTATATTCAACCGACTTCTTAGGACAACAACCAAAACTGATTTATACTGTAACTTGTCGGGTATTAAAATATGAATAAATTTGTTGTCATGAAAAAGAATAGCTTGTATTTTTATTTTAACCATTCTCCAGGCCTCATCCCTTAAAAAAATGCATTTCCATTCACGAAGAAATTGCTTTATCATCTAATTAAAAAAATAAAATCAACAGCTCCCCCCTCATGGTGATTTATTTTCTCTATAGAAAAGTGCTCATCACTGGCCAGGAATCTGCATGTTAAAAGCAAGGGAAAAAATTCTTTGCAAGTAGGTGATCAGTGTGTCTTCTTTTCAGAAAAACTGCTGCTCCCCAAGGACGCAGGGGGCGAATGGGGAGGGAACCTGGTGCTTGGAAGCCACACTCCTGCTTTTGCATCTGAATGCACTCCCAGGGCTTGCTCAGGACAGTCACAGATCAGAGATGACAGATACGCTCACCCAGTCACCGAAGTGATGTGAGGCAGGTGCCTCCAGGGCACACAGGTACCGAGACTGCAGAGCCAAAGGGCTCCAAAGGCAAACAGGGGAGGGGTGAAGCGGGGGTCTGAGGAGTGTTCTGAGAGGTCAGTAGGAGTTGTCCAGCGGCAGGGAGTCGCAGGAGGAGACACAAGTTGCGTGGGGAAAGCTGGACACTGCCGACTGGAAGGAGGCACAGCCTCACCTGCCAGCTGATACGTTCGCATCAGAAAGGGTCACCTGCCCTGTGACAGAAATCATCCTGGCTGCAGTGCACAGGCCAGGCCAGAGGGGGCCATCTTGCACCCTGGAAAGCAGGGGTGCAAGAATCCAAGCAGATGAGGAGGGCCCCACCAGGGCGGTGGGGGTGCCGATGCAGAAGGGCAGGTGTGAGACAGCTGGCAGGTGGCGTCAGCAGGAGTGGGTGACCGGTCATTTAGCATCTGTTCTCATGCAGAGAACACGGAAAGCTGCAGGCTGACAGCCGACTGTCCAATTCACCCCAAGAAGGACACGCCCCAAAAGGTACAGTGGGAGGGTGGGAAGGGGAGGAGGCACCTAACCGAGAAGGAAAAGGCAAAGGGAACTGTGCGGGGAAGGGGCTGCATCGGCGTCAGATCGTCGCGGGTGTGGAAGGTCTCCCCAGTACATGGTCCTCTAGCTCCCCCATGCATGCTCCTGGTGATGGGGAGCTCATGGCCTGTGCAGTCACCCTATTCCGCTGAAACCCCGAGTGAGTGCCCCGAATCATCATCTTTTTCCCTGGCTCCAAACACACACCTTCCTTTGATAGTTCTCCTTTCAGTTGCTCAGTGACGCTTTTTGAGAACCTACCCCATTTAGCCGGAAGGCCTGCAGGGCCCGGCCGTCCCTCCCTGCGGATGGAGGGCCTTTCCGCTACAGCAGGGCCGGGGCACAGGGGTGGAACACGGGTGGGAGCTGCCGTGGCGGCCCGACTCCCCCACCCCATCCCGCCCGGAAAGCCCCGTACCGTGCTCTTGCAGCCTGCGAAGCAGCCAGACAGGTAGGTGATGCCATCTGTGCCGCACACGGGAGTGAAGGAATCGGTCTGGCATTCACAGTTTTTATTGCAGGGGGAGTAGGGCTCCAGGGCTGAGCCAGGTGCTGAGCTGGAACGGAAAGGGAAGAGGGAACCCGTCAGGGACAGGCCGGCTCCCAGCAGGTGCTGGACACAGCGCCACCCTGCTCAGCCGAACACACGTCTCCCTTCTCCGGTTTTATCCCCGCCAGCACACAGGAAGCCTCATGAGGCTTCACGAACGGCTCCAACGAGACCGGCTTCCGTAACTCCTGCCTGCCTGATGGATCCCACTGCCCGAGAAACACCAGGATGTGTTAGAATTCCATTTGCACCATGGGAGGCACAGTCACCTGGAGCAAGCAGACTGCAAAGGGGACGGGGGAGGGGGTGTTCTTAGCGCTGTTTGTTCAGCTTAGCACTCGCCATGCTCAGTGCCTCACACTAATACTGATGGTGATGGCGACATCCGACAACCTAGGGGCCGGGCACCGGTCGAGATGCCGCATGCACGATCTCACCGATGCTCAGCACAGCCCTCAGGGAAGGAACCAGAGGCACAGGCAGGTTAAGTCCCCTGCCCAAACGTACACAGCTCATAGACGGAGCACCTCAAACCTGGGGACTGTAGCCCCGAGGTTTTTTTCTTTTTTATGGAAGAATAACTTCCTGATAGTAAGGGCCTATACTTTGAACCACTACTTGGGAGATGCCCCAGTAAGGGCCGGCAATCTCACTCTCCAAATACTGTCATTTGTGGCGTGTGCAAACCACTGTGATGGTGAAGGGGACATAGGGGCCTATGGTGCCTTGCGCACGTATGTGCGTGAACTGTGCCCAGACACACAGTCACCCTGGTGTGGGGGCAGACGGGCCCAGCTCAACTGGATCCTCTGGCGTAACTGCAGGAGCAGGCCTGCTGGCCTGCCTGGAGGAGGAGACTGGCATCCCACAGCCAGATGTGCTACGGTACCCACGCTCCGGGCTGCATTCCCAAGGCGGCCCCACCCAGCTGGTGACACTGGATACAGAGGGCTCTGCAGGGCAGCTCTGCAGTACCCTTGTCCCAAGACCTGAGCTAGTAACTAGGAAATAAGGAGAGTGGTCCTGTAAGAACTCAGCTCCTTCCCTCCTCTCCTTTTTACCCCCACCCCCGGCTACCTTCTTCCTGGCACTGAACAATCCCTCCCCTGGGCTGGACCCTGTGATCACTGTGGTAGCTTCTCGTAATCTAAGGGACTGTAGGAGTCCATTCTGTCTTTGAAGCTGAATTTTATGAATTTATTTTTATGTTCTCTCTCTACATCATTCCTACAGTCAAATGCCAAAAGCAGTAGCTTGAGTCCCCTGGGGGGTGATGTCTGATCATGTCCCCTACTGCTCTCTTGGCCACCCCGGGGGAGACTGCGGAGTGGACTGGGCTGCTCGGTCAGCCCAGGAGGGCACGCCAATTCGCGGGCCCGGGAGTCAGATGCAGGTGCGCCATCACCTCCCTGGCTCATGGTCACTAGGGACAAAGCTCGCTCCCCAGTGGGAGTCCTGGCCTCTGGGGCAGGCAGGGGCAGACAGGCGGTCCTGGTACTTACGCGTTTCCATAGGGAACAGTAACCCCGGCCACGGGGCCCGTGTCACAGCCCAGGAAGAGGAAGGAGACGTAGCAAGCCGTGGACACCAGGTTGACCAGCATGGCCATCCGGATGGCCCCAAGGGCAGACAGGCTGAGCTTCTTCACCAGGAGGCCGCCCAGGAAGATCCCCAGACAGGCACAGGGGATCG
The DNA here is from genome assembly GCA_004026885.1 of Lyroderma lyra. Taxonomy (NCBI): domain Eukaryota; kingdom Metazoa; phylum Chordata; class Mammalia; order Chiroptera; family Megadermatidae; genus Lyroderma; species Lyroderma lyra. Next base: position 116,914 of record PVJL010002786.1, read on the forward strand.
CGGTCATCCCTGCAGAGAGGCGGAGGGGCGGGGGTGTGAGCAAGGAACGCAGGGTGGGCCAAGGCAGACAGAGCCCCAGGTTGCCACCGCGGGGCCACCGCAGGGCCACCACCTCCCCAGGGCCCAGAGCCTCCACCAGGGCCTTACTTCTGCCCACAAGGAGCTCCCCGAAAACGGGTGGGGGGACTGACGCTAAAAACTCAGCTGCTGTGGGGACAAACAAGAGACCCGTCGGGACACACCGCATGTTTTCGGAGAGTAAGGACTAAGGAGCAGTGATGTGCCCTCTGCGCTTCTGAGGCGGTGCGGGAAGGGGGACTCGAGTTCTTTCGGGGATCTTCCCCTCTGCTAATGAGGTGACCGGCTTTCAGGAAGCGTCTGGAGGCTGTGTAACCAAAGGCCCCCACTCACCAGCCCGTGGGGACAGCGTCTTTCCCATGTGACCTCTCAGGAAGTAGCATCAATCAAATCAATACATGTGTGGTTCTTAGTGAGTAACCAGAACAATCTCTCGCTCTCACAGGGCTGCGTGCAAGGCAGCAGGGCCACGAGCGCAGCCTTTCTGGTTCTCGGAGACGCGTGGACTCTGGGAGGAGCAGGGGTCCCGTCTCCCGTTTGGTTTTGCTCCCCTCCGACTCCCTCCATCTGAGGCGGCTGTAAATCGCTGTGGGTCACTCATCCCAGGGAGGCCGCGCAGCCCATTTGCCGCCGAGGCTGCCTCCTCCCTGCCCAGCCACAGACCTCTAGAGGTCAGGCAACCCCACCAGCCAGCTGGCGTGTGCTAGGGACGCAAACTCCTTCTAATAGTAAGGTAACACATCAGAGAGGCCTTGCAGACGGCCCCCGACACTGGTCCCCGCACCCCCACGCTGGGGCTCCCTGTGCTTCCTCGCGCTGAGTTACTATCGCCGCAGCTCTCCCTGCTTTCGGAGGCCGCCTCGCTGTTTGTGCTTCTCCTGTTTCTCGGTCCTTCTCTCGGGGAGCGGCAGCTTCCCTGAGGACGAGAACACCCTCCGTCCTGTTCGGTCCAGCCCGGTTCCTGTGCCTCCATGGTGCCTCGGGGACTCTTCGGGGGAGGAATGTCCCGGAGAGCGGATGGGCTCCCTGTGAGTGGGCACTGCAGATGCCGTGCCCACGACACGGCAGGCCGGGGTTTGCTTCACTTCCTAACAGAGATGGGGGTGTCACCTGGTGATGGCGGAAACTATGGCAATAGCAGGTTTCTGGCACCCTTTCTCCATGCCGTCATCTGCCTCCCAGCTCCCACCCTGATGTGTGTGCAGTCTTAGTAACGTGGGGCTGTTGTCAGAACCTCCCGGAAACTCCACCCTCCTTACATTAACCTGTGCAGACTGAGTCCCTTACCTTCACGCATAAGTCAGTGCCAGCAGCCCCTTAACCATCGTGTTGCTCTGTTCTGAACGCTGCCCATTGCTGACAACGTCCTAGGTGGCCCGGAGCCCTGTGCTGATGCTCAAGCCTTGCCTTTTGCTCTCAGTGCCGCTTTGTCCCTTAAGGACCCACTGTCACCGCCTCTGACAGCCCACCCTCCAGAGCCTAGGCTGACAAGAGCGCTGCCCCGCGCAGGACACGGGGACAGGGCAGGCGTGCTGCCTGCGCGGACTAAGGGATGGGCCCCCACCCTGCCTCACTGCCAAGGGCTCTAACAGAAGTCACTTGGAAAGAAACAGGCACAGGAAGGTAAGACCATTTCTTCGGACCTTCTGCCCTGAAGGCGGCTGATTTGTTTGTCGAGAAAAAACCGAAAAATCTGTTTTTCAACAGAAGACAGGCCTGACGTGGAAGGAACTGTACAGATGCAGCAACAATGTGGGGACAGCAGCAAAGTCATCGGCGGGCAAGAGAGGAGCTCGCAGGTGCTAGAGGGTAAGTCTGAGAGATGCCGGGTGTAAGGAAGACGACACAGCTTTAATTACGAAGAGACACGGCTACCCGCTCTCCGCCAGACAGACTCGACGGGGCTGGCTGCGTTGTGCTAGCAACTCTTAGAGGTGACACTCACAAAATACTGGCTGGTAAAGAGTTACTAGTAAATAAATAATAAATGAATAAGCCTTGTGCTCCCCTCGCAGATCCCAGGGAGAAGTGCTCTGATCTGGCCTCATGACCGTGCTGGGGTTTTCCTGTTTGTTTGTTTGTTTGTTTGTTTAAGCTGGGATACCTCATGTCCTGGGAAAAGCCACAGCTTACGGGACTCCCCCACGATCCTTTGCATCTGTAGACACTCCTGTAAGCACAGCTCAGACCAAGCTTAAACCATATGCAGCGGCCGGGGGCCTCCCATCCTCACAGGTTAGGTCTCCTCCCAGAGTGACCACCATTCGGCCTCTATTACTTTAAGTAACCTCCCCTCTCTCTATCCCACACACACGTGTACTCTCGTGGGCCCGATGCCTTCCAGCTCTCCTCAGATGCCACCGCACTGAGGCACGAACGAGCGTTCTCAGGCATGTGACAGGCCACTGTGTGAACATTCCATGATGTACCCGTCTACTGTGGCCAGACGTGGGGTGGTTTCCAGTCTGGGGCTATGGTGCACAGTAGGACTGCTAGTACACATACATATACCTAAACACTCCGGTCTGTGGTACGTGCCCAGAAGTGGACGGGGGATCCAAGCATAAGCATGTGCCCAGCCTGCAGAGGCACGGCCGGAGACTTCGCCACAGTGCCTGCACCACTCCGCACCCCCATCCGCCATGGGGGCGCAGCCAGTGGCTCCCCATCCTCACCAGCACGTGGTACTGTCAGTCTGATGCTTGCTTTTAACAGGCTTTGTCCTGTCGACTCCTGATGGCCAGCAGCCCTGCATGTGCTTATTGGCCATTTTGTGAAGGAGCAAGGGGCGTTAAAGGAAGCAGCCAGACAACATCGCCAGTTCCGCCCGACAGAGGATGCCATGGAGCTCTCGCGGAAGCCGGGCTGTACCTGTCACGTGCCAGTGGCCGCCCTCACACGTGTCTCTCTCTCTCTCTCCGTGTTTTACAACAGAGAAGCTCTTCTGTCGGGGGGCTGTGCACAAGCGTCCCCTCCCTTCTCTGCAAACCACCTCGTGCTGGCCCGTCCCCTCTGCTTAGCATTTCCTGTCACAGCAGCGCCTGCTCCTAGCACCGCCTCCCCCTTCTTTTCAAATTTCTCCACAGTGTCCCTAAGTACAGTCCACCCCTAGTCCTCAAGGACCATGCACACACTGATGCCTCTGAAAGTGTGTGACTGACCGGACTGCCCTGAGCCCCCAGCACACGCGGGACTGCCACGTACGGAAACCGCACACCAACTCGACCCTGAGCTCACCATCGTCCCCGCAGACCCGATTCTCCTCTGCTGCCTCCCGCTCTCCTGACCCTGCCCTCCGTCACACGCCATGACCCCACTGTCCTCACTGCTTCCCAGGAGGCAAACCGGCTTCCCCTGGGGCACCAGCTCCGAGTCGTCGGGAGCAGATGCCTGTGTGCTACCGAGAAGGACGCAGGACCATGCCTGAGCGTGGGGAGAAGGCGTGTCGTGATCCACCAATCATGTCTGCCAGGGGCCTGGGACCGGCAGGGCGCCCACGGCTTCCAGGGTCCGTATTTGCTGGTCCTGGGTTTCACGCTGCCGAGAACAGTCCTGCTTTTTTTTTTAGTGCCTGACCGAAGCCCGCTAACCTTTTAAGATCCATCTGGATTTCCCTTTTCCTTCACCGCATCTTTCCCCAGATTCTCCCGTTCACACCCACCTTTCGACTTCCTGGCCCGTCGCAGGGCTTCCTATAGGCATGTTACACTTCACTTCTTTACTGTCGCGCATTTTAGCAGCTGCCTCCGGAGGGCCCATCGGACCTTGAGAGGATACGCTGAAATCCCTCCGCGCATGGACCCCGAGTACTGCAGCCGCAGGAGCAGCCCCGAGGCGGCCCCCAGGGAATTCTCACCGCAGCTACCACAGGCGTGAGCAGCCCCGCGCCCCCGGCCCAGGAAGACGGAGGCACTGACTCACCGAGCAGCTGGTTGGCAGAAGAGGTGGTGAGGTTAAACTGCTGCTCCAGGTACTTGCCCAAGAAGGCGGCGAAGCCAGCCACCACTGCGATCTCCATGCAGGCGGCCAGGATGATGCAGGTGAACACAGGGTTCGAGAGCAGGTGCTTGGTGACCTTGGGGATCACTGCAGGGAGAGAGAAGCAGACAGCCAAGGTTGTACACACTGCACTCCTGGGCCTTGTGCCCCCAAGGCCCCTCTTGCCATACTTTTGCCTGTCTCAGAAAACACCATCAGGTGTCACCAGTCACTCGGGCCAAACCTATAACCTGTAGGTCACCCAGAACTATAAAAACACTGGCTTCAAAACACATGCTGGCATTTTGCTGATGACACCAACAACCACTAAGGTAGGAGAGAGAACATGATGAGTGGAAGCAATGAAATATTTTGTAAGTAATCACAACTTACTTCCATTAAAGAAAAGAGTTTGGGGTTCTTCTCAAAAAGGAAAATTAATAATTACATGTTATAAAATTATAAATATATAACAATGTTGTATTAATAGATCAAGTATATCTATCAATAAACCCGTGATGAATATTTATAACTGTGTATGTGCATGAAGAAAATGTATTTTGACAGTTTCAAGGAAGAAGTGAAAGTGTGATGATCTCCTTTATTTACTGATAAATACTCATGTAGCTGATGCATCAAATGTGAGGTTTTGTAGCCATGGTAGCTTAACACGACACTAGGTTAAAACAAGTAGACGTCAAGTTATTTATAAAGACGTCCCAGGTAAGTAATGGTACAGAAGGCAAGCATTTGTAAACAGTGACTAAAGGTAGAGGACCTCTCTTCTGCTGTAATGATAACGTGGCATATTTTGCAGATGGTATACTTGTTTCTCTACCCACAGAAGTGGAAAAGACAAAACTTAGTGCCGGCTGAAGCAAGTGCTACGCCAAGTCCAGGAAAACCCGATGGGCACCATGGCCACACAAGGTAAACAGGTGAGCAGGAAGTCTAACATTGTTCTTCATCATGATGAATTAGCCAGCTGTGCTAAAGCAGGGAGCTAATTACTCAGGCTCCATCTCATCTCCTAGGAGACGAAACCTCTAAATGGCCCAACTAATTAGAATAAAATAATAATAGAGGCTACGTTAAGTTTTTAATAATGTTAACAGACAAGCTCAATAAATCAGAATGACAGAACAATGGCTCAGGGACTGGAAGATACATAAGACTTAAAATTTATCATTTCAGGCAGGGACGCCAAGTTTCAAACATGAAAATCTATAGAAAAGAAAGAGACTTAGGGTCCTCTGATGCCATGAAAGAAGCTTAGTAATGACAATGGACTCAGATGACTGGAGGCTCAAAGTCACTCAGGGCTGAGCAACCCAACCTACCACCCAACTGAGACAAGCAGACACCAGTAGAGCCAGTGGCCTTGGCGGTTCCGCAGCGATTCTGTAAAACCACTAAAACCTTAGTGATGTGTTTTTGAAAAGGCGTAAGTAAGGATAAATCCATGGCTTTCAGACACTTACACCCCGGTTTACTGAGAGTCTACTGACCTTTATGAGTGTGGGGGTGCGTGTTTACTTTCTATAGCGTTCCAAACATGTATGATAATCTGTTTTAGAAATGTCATTTCCAATAAACATCTACAAGTGTTTATACTTAAAAAATCTATGTTTACGTGTCGGGACACTTTCCTTTGTTAAGTACACATTATTTTTTTAAGTGTTGTATAGATATTTAGAGGACTAGTGATCATGTTTAAAAATGTGGATTGTTTACAACATACAACAGATGAATAAACTGGGCATCAACAGAGGGTCATGAGGTCAGTACTCGACTTCATGCGCAGAAGTCTCCACTGTCAGGGATCACTGCTGATGAGCTGGTTTGCTGTATGGCGGGTGGCACCCGGTGACAGTGTGATACCTGTGAGAAGGGACTGGTTGATGATGTCATGAACACTGTAGAGAGAGAGGTCAGGGTCACCTCTGGTGACCACGTGAATGAGTTTGGAAATTCTGGCTGTTTCTGTTTTGGCAAGGAAGACACTTTTGTTCAATCATTCTGTTCTGGAATTAAGTAATCTAAACTCTGGAAACATTGCCAACAAGCCAATGGGAGGTTGGGGACATGCCAGGAAGACGATCTCCTGCCACTGTTTCAGGGTTGGCTTCACCTCCTGTGTTGGGAGTGCAGACTTCTGATTTGTGAACCGGAGCCGCATGGGCTCATACACACAACGGCGGCTGAGCGGTCACCACCGGGGCCATCTGACCAGGAACTCCGCTCTCCGGCTCGGAAATGATGCCAGCCAGGGTCTGAGTTGCGTTACACCAGCTGTTCAGGTCTTGGTATCTCCTCGTCCTTGATCATGGCCATCAAGGTTTTCTGCGGGGTTTGGAGAGGGCACATGTCCACAAAGGCAACTCCAGCTAATGGGATGTTTCCGTACTTCAGCAAGCTTTTTAATGACTCCAGAGATAGTTCCACTTCAGTGGGAAGGACTCCTTGTCGAGTCGGAGCCCCCCTGCTTTTGTCTGAACATCTAATGACGACGTTCACCTTGAATTAGATGGGACAGTCATTAACTTTGAGGATCATTTGACTGAAGGCTCAGGGAAGCCTCAACGGGCCTTATGTGCACGAAGAACGTTCTTCCTTGCCTCTGCCACGCCAATCTTCCTGAGAGAAAAGCAGCTTCCTCTCATGCTCAGCTGCTTCCCCTGCAGGTTCTTCCCATCCCCCTGGGTTTTATTCCAACGACTTGTAGCACTCTCAGAAGATTCCTTTTCAAAGGTTCACCCTCCCCTGCAAAGCCCCAGTTTGAAAAGGGTATTAATTAGCTTGATCCTAGGGCTATCCAGTCATTTCAAGCTTTTTCATTCCGGTGGACTGTGAAGCCCTAACATTCAAATATTGCAAGGAGGCAGGAACTAATGAGCTGGCCCAGACATGCAGGACATGGTGACCCAAGGCCACCGTGGCCAACGAACACCTAAGGTCTCCCTTTGCCATTTATGACCCACCTGCTGATTTAGCCACAGGAGCTGGGCGGCAGGTGGGCTGGCATCGTGCAGTCTCGCCTGCTGGGAAACCTTCTCACCTCTCCCCAGAGCTCAGGGCCGTCACCACATTAGGGGACAAAGGCGGGGGCAGCAGCACAGGAAGAGGTCTCAAGGGAAAACACTTTTCCGTGGCTGCTCGTCTTCGGAAGATGCTCCCGTGGGATGGAGACTTCCTGGTGCTTGTCCATCCTTCTGGAGTGAGGCGAGCAGGCTGGGGATGGTCCTGAGGACCAGCAGTGACAGAGCCCAGCTAAGTGCCACGCCCACGGCGCCCACAGCAACTCACAGAGTTCCCATAACATGCCTGCAACCTTGGGATAATTAAACATCTCCAGTGAGGAAACTGAGGCAGGGAGGAGTCCTGGCCAGGCCCCCATGCCTACACCTGCTGCCTGTCACCCGGGTCCCACTCCTGTGTGGGCTCTGAGAGGTGCACCGCTGGTGACCACGGATGCAGCTCCATTCATGGGAATAAGAGTAAGCAATCCCCAGGGGGCTGTGCGAAACGGCCAGACCTGGCAGGACACAGGGGCTGAGGCCGTGTTTGGTGGAGGAGGAGAGGAAGGGAAGGCAATAAAATAAAGGACTGCAGACCCTAACGAGGAGGAGTGCTATGACATGTTCTACTGAGTGAGGTGACACGGCGGCTCCGAACTTGGTCTAAGCAGCCAGGTCAGTGGCATTTTCTGGCTTCGAGATGGAGCCATTGTTTGATGGGAGCCCACTGCACCCACCATCCCTGGATTGCCTGGGAGGGGCAGTGAGACCTGTGCACGGGACCCACGTGGCCGGGTACCTCTGACACACAGGTTGAGAGCTTGGTAAGAATGACAATGATTAACAGAAGTAACCCTTGGCCACGTTAGGGAGAGCACCCTGGAGCCGTGAGGGTGCTGGGCCTGCTATGGGGATGCCTGTGTGAGAGCAGACGTGGGGAGAAGACTGTGGCGGGAAGCGTGGGGCAATGCCAGGGCCAAGGACTTTCCAAGGGACATGTCCTTACTACAAAGGCCACACGATTAGGATGTACAAGCCCCTGTCTATTGCCTTAAGCACCCCCACCAAGAAGGCCCCCAGAGAGAAAAGCAAGGACCAAGTGTCCCCAGAAGTACGGTGCAGCTCTGCATGGGGGTCACCCCAGCACTTCCCTCCCTCAGGAGCGTGACGTCAGAAACCCAGGGTCTGCAGAGACGGAGAATGGAGCCGGGGAGCAGCGACCCCCATGCCACGTGTTTCCCTGTCAGAGGCAGCTGTCCCGACTTCATGTCAGCCCCCAAGAACCTGCTCAGGGAGCACGGTGGCAGGGCTGATGGCACCTAGCATCTGCACGAAAACGCACACGACACAGGTCACCCCGGGAAGTCTGGGAAGGAAAAGGGCGAGGCCATCAACGCCCGTCTCTGAGCGCAGGCCAACGTCACCGGCCAGCCTCCGAGAGGGTCACGGCCAACCTCGTTTGGTGAGTGGGTCTCCCCCTCATCTCATGCGCAGCCGCTGGAGGACCAGCTCCGACATGGAAATGCGCCCAGGGGCCCAGCACCTCTGGCGCTTGTTTGCAACTGGCAGCTCACTCAGAACTGCGTGTGAGTCTAATAAAGACGTCCAGAGGCCTGGGACCCTCCCCCCAGACCCAGGGAATAAGAACATCTGGGGGTGCTCCCGGCCCACGCACATGTGTGTCTCAAGAAACCCCAGAGGCGATGCTGGCTCAAACCCCAGGCTGGGAAACCACGGGCCGTGAGGAAAATTCCGGCCTCTTCGGGGGCGCTACGAAATGGGCCGCAGTCACTCACTCATGCACGACTCTGCCCAAAGCCTCCGCGGGCAGCCTCACACGCCACGTGCTCTGCTGGGTGCAGGAGCTGACAGCAGCCTGCCTTTCACCCCGACCTTTTATGGCCCGTTCCCCCAAACCAGAGGCTTGTGCCACCCACATCTCGGGCACGTTTGTCCCCTGCCTCGGCTCACACCTGCCCCCCAGCCTGAAGCCTTCCTCCTCCCCTCCTCCCTTGGGGTCGGCTCATCCCCCAAGATCTGGAAGAACTATGGCATCCTATCTTCAAATCCCCGCCCCTGTGGATGCGTACACCCCTTCATGTGACCCTCACCACCCTCTCTCCTGGGTTCTGGCAGCATCTACTAAGTGCCCAGGGAGTTAATGTGAATGAAAGAGCTCTGTGGTCACAAGGAGTGAAACAAAATCAGCCACCTCCCCTCAGAGCCTTTAACACTCGAATATAACACATGAATCTCCAAGAGGGCCTGGTGGTATAAAGACATCTCCCCAAATTACTTGGCTCTGTAGCCACTCCTGCCCCACAACCTTGCCGTGGTTTCCTTTCTCCCTGAGCAACTCAGAGCACCATGTCCCAAGGAGCTGCGTGGAGAAAAGCTGCCTTCTACTTCTAGTCTTCCTCCCTGCCTTCAAACCAAAACACCCGAGGGGTGCCCACAGCGTGCCAGGCACTGTGTTAGGTGCCCTCGGCTAAACTAAGTTCAGAAGAGGGACTGTGGCTGACTCACGGACGTAACTCCCTAGCACAGTGGTTCACAACCTTCCTAACGCCGCAACCCTTTAGCACAGTTCCAAGGGGTCGCGACCCACAGGCTTAGAACCGCTGCTAGCACTTGTCCCCAGTGTGGCTGCCATCGATGCAGATAAGAACACCACGAGGTCACTGACCAGTCTGGTCCGTGGGAAGCTGGAAAAACGACCCCTGTGCCAGACACGGCAGCGTCGGACCACAGCCCGGCACAGAGCTCCGCGCTGGGCAGGACGGAGGCTTTCCTCGGCCATGGAATCAAGGAGATTTTAACAGGAAACTCACACAGTTCTGAAGACGCGTCGCGAGATAAAGAACGCTGTCACTCGGCCCGCGGAACGAGGGCTCTCCGGTGCTCGGGCTCCTCACAACGTTCTGCTGAAGGCCTAGGCCCCTAATTAAGAAAAAGGCAGCAGAAACCGCCCGCTAGCTGGCCGAGGGTGGGGGAGGCAGAGGTGCAGGCATCACGGGTGTGAGCGGGGCCCCCGCCCAACTCGGGGAGGTGCATCGGTGGGGGCGGGGTGGGGCGCACCAGGCCAAGGAGCAGAACCCGTGCCAGGAAGATGGGAAAGGAAAGATGCGGAGCGCAAGGCCACCAGCACCAGGCAGCCTGAGCCGCAGGCCAGCGGGCCCTCTGTGCTTCAGAACGAGACCCTCCCGACACGGGCAGGTCACTGGCGGGCAGCCCTGGCACTCAGCACAGGGACCTCTGACAGGTCAAACACAGGCCCAAACTCTGGAAAGGGGCTGGGGGTGAGGACAGCTTTAAGGAGAGCAGCAAACTGCTGGGCTTGGTAGTGTGTGTCCAGCGACCCATGGATCCCTGCGACCCACACACGAGGGCCATGGAAAAAGCAGACACGACCCTGCCTTTGTGCAGCCGATTGACTAACTGGGTAACACCATGACCACAACCCAGTAGGCAATGTGCTTCGGACAGGGACAGGCAGGACAGGAAAATGTCCTTGGGGAACCCATGTGTGAGCTGAGGCCTGGACATGGGACCGGAATCCCACCATGGGGACCAGCAAGTGCCAAGTCCTGGGTGAAGAGCCCAGGGCACACGGGGGTCTAGGAGGAGGCCAGGAGTGGGCGGCTGGCGTGGTGGGGACAGGGCAGCAATGGGCCAAGCAGAGGCGGGAGGGGCAGAATGCCATGAGAAGGGCTCTGCCTCTGTCATGTTCCACAGGACGTGGCAGCAGGTTCCAAGGAATCCTGAGACCGTCATTGTGTGGGGTAAGGGCCAACTGGGTGCAGGAGGTACCAAGAGTAGGTTGGAGAGTTAGGTGACAGGATCAGCAGTGCATGGGGTGGCATTGAGGGGTAGTAGGGGCGGAGGGTGGAGGAGGTATCAGCCCAGGCAGATTTCGTCGCCCCAAAAAGCAAAGGTCCTCCTCGTTTCCTCTCTTGGAAAAGGAGCAGGTGAGGCGGAATTAACCCGAGTTTCTCTTCCACCCCTTTTCCCTCTTTGGTCAGGTCGGTCACAGTTGAGTGAATCCTCATAGGAAACAGAAGGAAGAGCTGAGTCCGGAGACCTGCCTGCGGCCCCCGCTGTCCTGATGGGCGGCACGGAGACTAGTGCAGTAACACAAGTGTCGTCAGCCGGACTGCGGGGGCCACTGGGAGGTCCACGCACGTGCTCTGGAGGTGATCAACTGCCCTCAGCATTCTGAAGCTGGTTTTCAAGGCTCGGAGCCTCAAGCCCCACCCCCGCCATGGTGGCTCAGTCCCCTACCCCCACTCCGCGTCCCCCAGTGCAGGGCTCAAGGAGGACACTTGGCCATCAGTGGGAAGTGCAGGGACAAGAGCGCTCAGCTTTCGACTGTTCTGCTCTCTCAGGGATCAAAGGCGGGGCTCTGCCGTCAGACCTGGAACCTCTGGCAGGCGTCCCGCACCCGGCTAGAGAGCCCATCAGAGGACCAGGACGTGCCAGCTGCGTGGGCAGCGAGCCGGCTCCTCCCTGCCTTTTAGGATGGAGCCCCGTGAAGGAGACCCGTTGTTTTAGGCTGCATCTGTGCTATCGAGCCAGCAGCCGGGGTCTTTCCACACTCGGCCAGGGCAGGGGTGATGCCTCAGTCTCAGCCCAGAGGAGGGGGCACAATGCCAGCTCTTCTCAGTGGCCTGCGCTCATGCAGAGCGAGGCAGGGGACACAGGCTGATGGCTGATGAAGAATGAGACCGGGGAGAAACTGTGACACAAACATTTTCAGGGCAATGTCACTGCCTGTGCTGAGCGCGAGGCTGCTCCCCGTGACTGCAGCGCACTGCGTGGACACCGCCGGGCTCGCGAGGCTGCAAAGCGGACAAGGCGCATGCTGGCAGTGCCCCCGTGGCAACAATGCTGTCTCATGTGCGAAAGTGGACACTGCCATGGCCCCCGCTCTGGGGGCTGGCGGGTACAAAGTGTGCTTGTTAGCCTCAGAGCTCGCTCCACCACATCCTGGCTCTCGGGGATCCTTCTAGAGAGACCACCTTTCTTCCCTGCGGGGACATCCTCATGGTCCATCAGGGGACCGCCAGCCTCAGGGAATTGCTAGTCATCAGAAATGGAGCCCATGTGTACATAGGTCACAACTTGTGATCACCTGAGGTCTAGAGAGTCTCCGACAAATCCACCCAACTGTGTCCCTGTCAGCTCAGCCAAGGCACGTGTAGTGCTCACCAGGCCTGGCCTATGCCCCCCACACGCCTCCCCTGCTGTAATACAGGCTGCCTCGGCCACCACTGTGCCTCTTGAGGGACCAGGACAGTCTCGGGCAACACTGACTAAATTGCATGAACGTGTTAACAAGCAACTGAGTCATAACCCAAGGAACCTGGAGCCTGGCATCCTCAGGACTCAGCTCAGCGCAGCCTCCAGCCCAAGCGGGGGGCCCTTCTGGGCCTGCCCCCGTGTTTCTGTGACCCCCCGGTGCAGCTACCACACTGGGCTGGCTGCGCTGTCCCTGCACTGGATGGAGAGTCTTTGATGACAAGACTGTATCGTTCTCATCATCAGATACCCGGGGATGAAAGATGAGAGATGAGGAGTGCAGCTCTTGTAATCAAAGCCACAGAAAGGCAGGGCCCTCATCTGGGAGGAAAGACCTAGAAAGACTGCCCCCATCCAGGGCCAGAGTGTCCCCTCAGAAGGCCCACGCTCATGGCAGCTGCATGTATTCCCGTGGGTCTGCTTACTGGGACCCCGGGTGGTCCTGGGTGCTATTAGGGGAGCAGCAGGCATCAGCCGCTGGCCACTGGGGGCTCCTGCAGGGGCCTGTGTGAGGGGGTCTCCGTTATGAAGCACATCCTCTGGGGAGGGGGGTCCAAGCCAAAACAACTTCAGAGGACGCCAAGCAAGCGGTCTTCTCATCTACCATGTCCTCTGGAACGCCGGGAGATGAATTTTAAGATCCGGATCATTTCAAATGGCAGAACACGGGGGCGGACACGACGTTAGGTCATGCAGTTCGTCTCTTTGGGGAATTAGCACAAGTTCCTTCGACCCCTGGTGGAGTCACGGGCACCATTAACAGTCTCCTGCGGGCTGTGCTTTAATTCTCACGGCCACCTGCTTGGGAACGCGCCTGATCTGACGTGTGTGCAAAGGCCGTGGGGAGAAGTTAACGGCCGCCGGTTGGGCAGCCTGAGGTCCTGTTCACGCTCCTCCGGTGCCTGCACGCGAGCTCAGGAATGCCACCGTCACTGGACTCCTGAACCAAGCATGGCAGGCCAGGCCTGTGTCCGCAGCTGCTGAGGTTCAGCCTGGCCGTGTGTCCCCGCCTCCCCGACCGCATCACCCCTGCTCGTTTGTAACATGCGGCAGGCTCCTCCCGGGGCCTGGACACAGGGGTCCTGTGAGCGGAGAGGCACGGTACACACCTCACAGTGTATGTGTATGTGTGGGGGGGTTCGCTGCCATTCCCCTCCCCTTTGAGAGACCGGATGTGGGAACCACGGGCGGTGGGGGGAGGGCGGTGGGAAGCGCGGCTCATGCTCATCCCCATCCCTGCGCTCCACCGTTTTGTCAGAAGAGATGAATTTTCTCTCCCGTTCTGAAGATGACGCTGAGCGCCATGCAGCATTCTAAAGCGTGACTTTGTGATTACGCCGAGGCCACTATTTCTTTCCTCACCAGCACATCCCTCATCCTCCACGGAGGGGAATGAAAGGACGGAGTACATCTACAGGAATGCCCTTCGGCAGCGGCTCTCAGAGAGCGCCCACGTTGGGCGGCGGAGGAAGCTCACTACGGAAGTCCTGCACGGCCCCACGAGCTCACAAGGGCCCGAGAGAGTTCCAGAACGTCCCAGGAAACGTCCGGGTCCCCACCCCCTCTCTCTGGCCTCTGCAAACATGTATCTTTATTAGGCATCATGTGCCATGGTCGGTCTGCTGCCCCCTCACTCTTTCGCTTTTATTTTCCTGAGTTAGGTCGCTGACTCCTCGGAAATAAGTTCAGCGCAGGCTTGGAGCAGCGAGTCACACGAACAAACATGACTCCGCCCGCCGGCCCCCCGCCCTGAGCACCCCCTTCCCCGCTCCGCCCTCCGGCGCCCCATTACCTCTCAGCTGCTGAAAGCAGGAGGCACTGCTGTCTGGCTCGAGGGGATGCCGCAGGACCCCGTTGCTGGGCTTGGGCCTCTCGTAGTCTCTTTCGGGGAGCATGGCCTGCTCGCTCTCCATGGCGGGGTCTGAGTGCGGGGGCAGAGACTGTGGGAACCCGAACATCAAGAGGGAAGAGAAGAAGAGTAAGGCACCGCAGAGCAGAAAGCCACCCCACCAGGCTCCGATCCAGCGGGGGTCGTCCGGCGTGATGTCCAGGTTGCCTGCAACCGGAAAGCGCAGCGTTAGTGGGCGGGGCCGCGGTGGGGCCGGATGTGCTGAGGTCTGTCAGTCACCGGCACAGACGGGTGAGGGGGTGGGGGCGGGGCGGGGGAGTGGGGTGGGGGGCGGCACTGAACTGAGCAAAGCAGCCTGTCCTTCCACATGGGCGCCTGAAACTCCAGAACTAATGGCTGATCGTTTTCCCTCCTTAATTTTCTTGTCTGTGCTGAGCTTGCATCAGTCCAACCAAAAACAGCAAGAAGCCAGACACCCTCTTGAATTTCGGCTGAAACTGGCTTTGGCAGAGCTGCCAAGGTGTGCCACCAAGAACACAAGGAAATGGAAACATTTCTTATTCAAGGGCACGCTTTCACCATATATACTCCCTTGCACCCCTCAGCAAGCAGCCACTCTGAGATCCCACTGAACACCCCAGGCCCTGTCTTAAGTCGGGTTCACAGATCCCAAGGGGCAGCAGAGAATCCAAGAGCCAGGACGCCTGCATTGAAATCCTGCCTACTTGCCACTGTGTGGACTTCAGGTCCGTGATTTGAAGTCTCTGTGCCTCGGCCGACTTCTCTGTGCAACACTGATGATGGTGATGATGACAATACTTATCGAGTTCTGGTGACGACCAAATGAGCCACACCAGACATAAAGTGCTCAGAATAGCGCCTGACACAAGCTTGCATGCTTAATGGATTTTAGCGCAGTGTTTATGGGCTTGGGTCCTGGTTCCGAGCTGCAAGTGGACAGGTTAATGCACACCTCAGTGGTGGCCTGTGGTCTGGGGCCAGACCTCTATTGGAAACCTTTGCTGCCAACTTACATACTTACAGGCAGGGTGCCTGTGGTTTGGCCGCGGTGGACTGCTATTTCTTTGATTTGCCAGCTGAAGTCACGAAGACATAAACGACAGCTTACCCCTTGGCAGACGTTTTCCCTTCCCTCTACAACAACGGCCTTTCATAGCAACACTCCCAGATGAGCTGCTTAGAAATGCCTTTGATAACAAGAGCACGTCCCTGGAACCCGGAAGGAAATTCTTGGACACCTGGGCCACAGCATACGAGCTGACAACTAACAGGGCTGCAGGCCTGGACCAGATGGATGGACAGACTTGGGAAGAAAAATGACCACAGACACCAGACGACCACCTTTTGTAAAGGGCTCTCTTTAGCTAACACTGATGAGAAAACCAGCCGTCTCTGCACCAGGACTTATGCAGAATGCACTCTTAACTGTTCCCACAACCCTACATGGTGGAGTCTTCCCTTATCCCTATTTTATATAGACAGAGAAGTCGAGATTTAGAAAGGTTAGGGACCTTGCCCAAGTTCATAAAGATGGAACACAGGCATTCAGATACCAAGGGCCATGCTCTTGACCCCTCTCTAGCCTCTCTTGATTGTCTGGATTTTGTTTTGTGCAATGAGTCTAAGACCACCAACTCTTCCGGTAAGTGGCAAGCTGGCCTTTGGAATATCGGTCTTCTCTGTCCTAGAGACCTTGACGTCAACCCAGTAGCAATAACCTGGGCACTGCACAGTGGGCCTGACGCATCAGATAGCTCCAGGCTGGAGAGGACAGCATGTGGGCTTTTGTGGGCTTGGTGCTGAATCCAGCTCTGCTACTTACAAGCATGTGAGACTGGGCAAGTTCCTTACCCTCTCTGAGCCTTTGGTTCATCATCTGCAAAATACAGATGATGTCCACCTGGAGGGCTTGCTAGGATGAGGCAATGAACAAGAACCATGCACCACAGAGTTGGTTCTTTGCATGTGCTGGCTCTTATTATGTCTCCTTTCAGGTATATGTTTATATGAATGGGAATTTTAAATACAGAGTTTTTCAAAAGAGGATAGGAAAACAGAAGGTGATCTTGAAAGCATCTTTATGCAAATAAGAAAGGAGGAGAGGCCGTCAGATGGCCGGGGGCTGCTGAGCATGAACGTTTACACCAGTTACGTAGTGTTTTTTCACTAAGCAATGAACGACAACAAAGCCCAGTGGAAAGGGGAGCTCCGTTATCCACAGGTTCCAGCAAGGGGGACAGGACGCTGACAGATGCCAGCCAGCTGAGAGAGAAAGCCCAGTTGTCGTCAGGGAAGAACAAAACGAGTCGCACATGGAGAATCGTAGTTCAGCTGGGACGTCAGTGACTCTCTTCTGTGTATGAGAAAATGCCCCAAGGCGAGGGGCTGCCAGAGGGGGTACAGCTGTTTATGTGACTGTGTCAACGTGCTCCCTGCAGCTGCAGGCGTGTGGGTGGAACAGCAGCACTGCTCAGGATCTGTAAGACGGGCTAGAGCAGGTGAGTTGTGCCAGACCCAGGCGCACCTGCTGCTCCCGCCAGGGCAGAGAGCTCACTATTTGGGGAAATACTGACTTTTTTGAGGGGGAGGGTTACATGCTGCGCTCAGGACAGGGCAGCCTGGTGAGCAGAGTCTCAGTCTGATACTGGTGGTTCTGGGAAGACAACTGACTCTTGAACCCAGCGTGTGAGACGTCTTTTCACAGGCATGGCCCTTCTCTACCCATCTCCACAACGAATGGTATTCATTGCCGTGAGAATCTCCCTCCACTTGCTCAGCAGATAACTGCTCTCGGATGACCAAGGTTGAAGGAGAGTTGTCCTTGCTGGCTGGTGGAGAGCGGTGTGGCAGACGCCACTGGGGCCTGCGTTTGGGTCTCCTCTTCCGAGGACCAAGATGATCACTCCTCCCTTACTGAGAAGTTAGGGGTGGCCACGTGCCACAGGTCTTCCAATGAGATGTGAGCAAGGGGGCACGTGTCACACCACTGCTGTGTGGAGGCAGGTAGGTATGAGCTGGTATGCCACCCGCCACACTCCTTCCTTGCCTGACCACGGAAAC
Organism: Lyroderma lyra; assembly: GCA_004026885.1. Lineage (NCBI taxonomy): Eukaryota > Metazoa > Chordata > Mammalia > Chiroptera > Megadermatidae > Lyroderma > Lyroderma lyra. The sequence goes on from PVJL010002786.1 coordinate 134,215, forward strand.
ATGTGAAATGCTCCTAGGCTGGTACGTGGGAGGCGTACCAAAATATCCCTGCTGATGTGCGTTGGGTACATAGCACGAGCAAGAAATAACCCTTAACTATGCTAAGTCACTGAGCTGTTAGGTGTTTGTTACTGCAGCAAAACCTAGCCTACCCTGCCTTATACAAAAGACGCAGGGAACAAAAAGCCATGATCTGTAAAAGTGGTCCTGGGAGGGCTTGGAGAACGTAGGTGTTGTTTTAGGGACAGTTTGGGGGCAAGGCGTGAAAAGCTCATCATCACTCTTTCCATCTGGTTCTAGTTAGTGTCTTGATCTTTAGAAAAAACAAAACTGCTGCTGGTCCAGCCTTTTGGCGAGGGCTGCTGTCAGTCGGATGCCCCCCAAACAAAATGAGAAGCACCCATCTGTCTCATTTACTTAGATGCATCAAACCGTCTGCGGACAGAGAGCCACGGTGAGGAAAGATGCTGCAAGGAAGAGGGTGAGGACGGTACCCCAGGCCTGGCATCCTCGGGGCGTCCTGACGGGACTGGCTGAGCTGCCTCCAGCCACTCAACCAGCCCTCAGTCACTCCAGGCACTGCAGTCAGATGCTGGAACGGGAGCAGACATGGGGCTGGGAGCGCCCCATGCCACGTCACCTGGATGCACACATCGGCCGGCGTGAGGCTGGCCAGGTGGGCCTGCCTCTGCACAGGTGTGTCTGCAGGCTCACAAGAACCCCTGCTTTACAAGGTCCTTTCTTCCTAAGCCTTCCGTGCCTTGGGACATATCCCGACACTCGGCCTGATCCGTGCCTTGGGACATATCCTGACACTCGGCCTGATCCTGGGGTCCAGTGGGTAGGTGAAGTGTTCGACAGCTGCTAGCTTCCTCTCCTGAAGGCCATGGGAACACATGGGGTTGATTTTGTCCCATTTCCAAGAATCATTCCATGACAGGCGTGACAGAAAAGTCACCGCAACGAGGGCTGAACTGGCTAAAATGAACCAACCAACCAACCGGCCCACGAGGACACTGAGGCTCTGAGGACAGGTCCAAGCAAATCGGGGACATTCACGTCTTCCTCTGGGCCGTGCGGCTGTGTAAGCAGTCCTATGGCTCTCCGGGCGGTTTTTTCCTTTCGGTCCCTTTACCTATTTGTCTAACCTATTTTGTGAAACTTCTGCTATGGGACCCAAGAGTTCCAAGAACATCATTAAGCTGCAGACCTAATTACAAAGTGGAGATAGGGAGAGGCTAAGGGTGGAGGGACCTGTGGGACATTCAGGGTCCCAGTAAGGAGAAATGTGGAGATGACAGCCAGTTCCAGCGTGGCAGAGCAGAGCTGCCTCTTGGTCTGCTGACCTCATTCATGCAGCAGACAGATGGCCACATAGTCTTCCAGCTGCAAACACCATGCAGTCGTCATGGGGCCAGCTGGTACATGCCATAGGACAGGCCTGGGGTTCAGATCCTCCTGGTTGGGGAAATGGACTAACCTCTTGGACTCCTCCTCACACATGACTTCACTGTGTGCTCACCACACGCCAGGCCCTGTGCTGCGTGCAAGGCATGATTATTCCTGTCCTCGACGCACGGAGTTGCGAGGAGAAACGTCTCCAGGGTCACACAGCTCCTTGGGGGTGCAGTTGGGGATCAGAGGGCGGTCTGTCTCCAGTACCAGAACTCAGAGCTCGTCATGGCATGAGGCCACTTTGTCTGGGCTAAGAGTTCCCAAGGGAATGCCCTCAGGGTGAAATGAGGCAGCCCACGTGGAGCTGTCAGGAGTGGTCTTTCAGGGTGCTGTTCTGACCGGTCTGCCCCTTCCGCTGAGCCCAGAAGGTTAAGGTTGGTCAGTGCAGTGCTTTGGGGCACAGCCTGCTACCAAGTCCTTCTTGTTTCTAGGTCCTGTTCTTGACCTGTCTCGGTGTCACAAAGCTCTTCTAAAAGAGAATTTCTGGAGGGACCATCATTCCTTAGCTGTCAGAGGTGCCATCTAGTCTCCTAAAGAAGAGAAGGGCAAAGGCAGCCTCACGGGATCACCCCCCCCCACACACACACACACACAAAGTGACAGCGGCGGAGTGCCATCTATGGAACGGTGATGAGAGGCGGCCCCGGCGGCCTCTACACCAGTGTCGGCCGTTCCTGCAGCCCCTGCACCCCGCTTCACTGGCTCACGGACTTCCCCGGGTTGAACTCACGGGCCCCTCCCTGCCAGGCCTGCGTGTTCAGCCGCTGTCAGGCTGCACGCTCTCCCCTCCAGCGGCCCCACAGCAGCGCGCCTGCGCGGACCTGCCCGGCCCGCCTCCCCGCGGTCCCTGGTCTGCTTCCCCGGGCCCCCTCCGGCTTGCAGCGGGACTTCCAGAAACCCGCAGGTCATGCTCAAGGACACGCTCCCATCCGCTGGACAGTCCCCGAGAGCGGCTCTGTCTCAGAGACAGAACAGGTTTCAGTCACGGGACGGAAGAATCAAAACTGCCCGGAACTACAGAATCCGGTGGCTGGCTCCCTACAGGAATCAGCGATATTCTTCTGCCCTCTAGTGGTGAGGAGCGGTCCCACCCTCCACGCACCCTCCGAAAGCAGACAAAAGACCGGCTCACAAGGCCTCCTTCCCTTCCCTAAGAGACACATCAGGTCAGAGCCCGCTGTTAACTCAATCGCGGGGAAGGCTGCCCTCAGCAAGGTTCCCAGACGGTAAGGAAATGGATCCGTCTGCCTCACTCGTGGGCAGTCCTCAAGGTGCTAACGAGCCCAGACCCATGGAGGAGGGAGCTTCAGACTGGGCCTTGCAGGATGAGCAAAGATGGGGACAGCATTCCCAGCTGAGCATGGCCTCCCCAGGGGACTGTGAGTGGCACAGCAAGGCCACCTGCAGCCACCTGTCTACGCCTCGCTCACTCCAGGCACTGAGAAAAGATGCTATTTCAGCTCAGTGAGGCAAGTCATAGAAGAGGACATCCCTGCACGCTTGCTCAGAGACATGCCCCATGGATTGGGGACATCCCTGTCCTTCCCTAGGCCTCAGTTTCCTCATCTGCAAAATGAAAGAGTTGGATGAACAGGATATCTGAGGTTTCCTGGGGTTCAAAGATTCTGGCCATCCACAGGCCTTGGGTCAAGGGGGCCATGACTGCGATGCTGAGGCAAGCAGGCTGCCGACCCCACAGCCTGCCTTGCTGTTCTGAGACTCACCCCTCCCAGCCCCCTCCTGCATGTCTGGCCTTGTGCTACCTCTGGCGAGGTGGCAGAAGCTGGCTCTGTTGTCCCCATGAGTTAGATGGCGGCTGGCTCACCTCACGTACTGTCTCTCTAACCCTAATGCTCCTTGGAATATGGTCCAATGGGCCAACTCTCTGCCACGATGCAGCAGCCTTCAACCACCTCCTGGACAGACCCAACGTTTAAAAGAATAAATAAGGCTGCGCGTGAGTCCTTTTTTACCCCTCTCCACTCAGAGATTTGTAACATCATTAGCTACGAGTAAATATATCAGTGGGATTAATGGAGTGAATCACACAGTGACTTGATTGGGTTTAAAGCCGCAGGATTTCTTCGGGGTGAATTAGTAAATTTAGCACTGTCGAGCAACGATGGATGGAGAGCGCGGGGACTGGGAGTTCTTATTGATCCCGAGCACAGATCGGCGTGAGGAGAAGCACGAGTGGCTTCCGGCGCACCGGGTGCAGACAGAAGGGTAACCGGCTCCTCCACACACTCAGTGCACGCACGGGGCTGCAGCGCCCTCTTTCGGGCGTGCGGTCGGGTTGTGACCACCTACGCTAGGCAGCGTCTGAGACAGTCTCCGCTGATTCCAGCCCCTTGGTGTTCACGCCCTTGGGCAACGATCCCTTCTCCTGTGTGCAGACCAGAACACACAGAATGCAGCTGAGACAGCAAGCCGTCATGTCTGAGACTGCGTTGTAAAGACTGGAGTTCCTCCCTCCCCCTCGCCCTCTCCGGGGTCGTTCCCCCAGGGAGCCACAGAGCGGGCCCTCTACAGAGCAGGCCTGCAGGTGGGTCTGCCCCCAGGTGGACACTGAGATGACTGCAGCCTCCTGCAGGTCCCTGAGCCAGAACCAGCCGGCGAGACTGCTGCTGGATTCCAGACCCACGGAAACGAAACTGTGAGACGCTGTCTGCTGTTCTCGGTCACTAAGTCTGGGGTCATTTGCTACGCAGCAACAGAAAACTGATACACCACACGGCCTGCTTCGGCCACTGAAAAGTTGAGTAGAAACAACATGTACCATTTCTAAGTGGAAGTTTCAAGAGCCAGTGTGCCACCGGGGGTCAGATGAAACGTCTGTGGTCCTGGTGTGACCACGGTGAGCCAAGTCTCACCCTTCCCCAGCACGCCCGACCTGCACTGGGCACACAGGGTGACCGAGACATAAACTTTGCTTGTATGAAGTCACTGAGATTTGGGAATAGTCTGTGCTCACGGCATAACCTTGTCCCGCCCTGGCTGGCATACTGTGTCATCAGGGTGTGCTAAGGAATCTGGGAGGTGCAGCCTGAGAAACGCACTTGCTCTTCCTGCTCAGGGCACACGAGTCGAGCAAGACGGTTTTCAGACACACGTGTATTTCCTTACAAAGGCCACCGCGACAGTGCCGTGCAGGAAGGACTTTCACACGTCCTGCCACAGTGACCCCACGTGCACACCTGCACTTCCGGAACATGTGGCCCACTTCCAGTTTAGAAAGCAGGGTCCTCATATAGGTCGATGGCCTCACATTCAGAGAGCACGTGCAGACGGCAGGCACCTCCACATCCACCCTCTCATTCAGTTCTTACAAGAAGAGCCCTGCGATGCAGACGGCACCATCACCCTTAACCTACGGATGAGGGTGAGACAGATCTGGGGAGCAACATCTACTCTAGGGGGTTATCCAGCCTCCACGCGGACACTGGCAGAACACAGATCTGAGTCCGGGCCCTCTGAGCCCACCCCCACGCTCCTTCCTGCCCATCTGAGGTGGATGGATCAGGGCTGCCGCTTACGGGGACGGTCTTAGAACCCCCAGGCTGACGGCTGCGTTGCCAGGGAGGAAAGGCTTGTGGGTGGTGGTTAGACACCGAGGGGGATTCCTTACTTGTATCGATGAAGACAGCGTCCACATAGATTTTGGTACAGAAAGAGCCCAGGATAAATCCACAGGCTGGTCCGAATACCAGCATCGTGAACAGGATTCCTGAAAAAAAAAGATGAAACAAAGATTAGATTAAAACAACAGAGGCCATTCAGTGAGCAAAACAGACAAAGTTCAAGGAAATTATGTTACGTCTGATCATACAAATGACATTGTAAGAATTAGTCTAAGAATTCTAGAGGGGGGAAGCTTGTATTGCTAATTTTTGGAAATGCTATTGAAGCATCCTATATGATGCAAGAATTCTATAATATTTTGGTAGATTGCTTTAAAATATCTCTGGGCCTCAAGTACACTTACTTTTAGAGGACTCCATCCCACATTATATGAAACATTAAAACACAGACATGTCTATCATTAAACATTTTTTCTGCCATAAACGTTTTTTAAAAGAACTTTTATAATTTTTGCTTTTACACTTATTTGACATTATATAATTGGTTTAATTTTTGGTTGGCTAAGGTTTCTCAGTACTCATTGAGCAAACTCAGGACTTCTTATCAAGGGAGAAAAACTGAAGCCACCATTTTTTTCAGATGTAACGCAATATTTGGGGGCATTCAATTTAGCGAGTGACAAAGCTGACATAATGGGGTGCTTGAGAACATCGACTAGATTGCTGTTCATTTCGCTCCGCAGCTCCCCCCATGTTTGGGAGGTGCCGTCTGTTGTGGCTGTAAATAAATTCTAGTTCAGGACTCTGGCTTTTCCACAGGACTCGGAAAGACGGTTCAAGGGAGGGGACGTGAGCTCAGTGGAGGGTAATCCTGCCCGGTCCGCGGGGGTAGACTGACTCGGCCTGACCTCTCCCGGGGAGGTCATCATGAAGGCGTCAGCAGCGTTCGTTTACGGAGCTCCTATGAGCCGTGTTCTCGGGGCACCGTTCAGCACTGAACCGCACAGTAAAAGCCCCATCCTTCCTGCAGCTCACTGACGTCGACGGGGTGAGAACATTCCAACTTAAGAACCCATAGACAGGGGCCCGACCGGTTTCTGATACTCAGCAGAGGAAGCCACGATTTCCCCACTTCCAGGCAGGAAGCCGGAACCCCAGATAAATCACCTGAAGACGGCGCGTAAGGAATGCTGTTCGATGAAGGAAGAAATGAGAACAGGATGGTTGTATCACAGAAGAGGGGCTGAGCCCACTCTCAGCAAAACCCTATTCTGTGACTTGGAGCGACCGACAAGTTCAAGTGTTTCCAAACAGTCACCCCCATCGACAGCCAGTGACACTGCATCCCAGAGTTACCCCCGTTTATAGCAATCTGAAGGGAGGCCCATCTGTCTCATTAGCTCACTGGCACTGCTCGGTCACAACCTAGCCTCACATGAACAGAGAAAGGCGAGAAAGTTGGGGGTATTGTTGGAAAGGTCTAGAATATGGGGATTTTTTCAGGTATGGGCTGGAATTAGGGGGGCTGTTCATAGTAGGGGGGTAGGGAACAGAGCGAGTCTTGGCGCCAGTCCCCTGGGTGACGTGAAGCAGGAAGAAATGCTAAGACAGGCACGAAGGGCAGACTATATAAAAACGACTATAACGTGATGAGAAAAAGACAAAACCATGGTAAAGGGACAAAAGTCTTAACGGGCACTCCAGGAAAGGAGAGATTCCAATGAACAATGGAGTAGGACAAGACGCTCATCCTCGCGAGAACTCAGGGCTGGGTAAATTACAGCCCCAGTGAAATGTCATTACGTTTTCAGCTCACGAAGGGGCCCGACAAGACCAAGTGCTGACAAGGACTTGGGGTGCCTGGAGCTCTCGTACCCTGTAGATTGGGCAGCCACTTGGCAGTGTCTGAACAACTGAAGGCAACCCAGTGACCCGCAACTCTAACTCCTGGGTAATACTCTGCTGAAAATCTGACACGGATGGGGAGACACGTGCAAGAATGCTCACGCCGGCACTGTAAGGTCCCAAACTGCAAGCAATCCAAATAAATGCCCGTCAATAGCAGAACAGAGAAACGGGGAGTGACACTGTCATACCATGGGGTTACTGCACAGCCAAGAAATCAAATCGTCAACGATGTAATTCCAAGCAGAAGAACACAGACAGGCTAGCATACACTGGCGTGATCTCATTCATACAGAATTAAAGCAAAACCCAAATATTTAGTGAGATTGTGTGTGTGTGTGTGTGTGTGTGTGCATATAGTATATATGTATATGTGTGTACGTATGTATGTATATGTGTGTACGTATGTATGTATGTGTGTACGTATATATGTATGTGTGTACGTACGTATGTATGTGTGCGCGCGTATGTATGTGTGTACGTATGTATGTATATGTGTGTACGTATGTATGTGTGTACGTATGTATGTATATGTGTGTACGTATGTATGTATATGTGTGTATGTGTGTGTACGTATGTATGTGTGTGTATGCATATAGTATATATGTGTGTGCATGCGTATGTGTGTACGTATGTATGTATGTATGTGTGTATGCATATAGTATGTATGTATGTGTGTACGTATGTATGTATATGTGTGTACGTATGTATGTATATGTGTGTATGTATGTATGTGTACGTATATATGTATGTGTGTACGTACGTATGTGTGTACGTACGTATGTATGTGTGTACGTACGTATGTGTGTGTACGTACGTATGTGTGTGCGCGTATGTATGTGTGTACGTATGTGTGTGTATGTATGTACGTGTGTATGTATATGTGTGTATGTGTGTACGTATGTATGCATATAGTATATATGTATGTGTGTGTGCATATGTGTGTGTACGTATGTATGTGTGTATGCATATAGTATGTATGTATGTGTGTACGTATGTATGTATATGTGTGTACGTATGTATGTATATGTGTCTGTATGTATGTATGTGTACGTATATATGTATGTGTGTACGTACGTATGTGTGTATGTACGTATGTATGTGTGTACGTACGTATGTGTGTGCACGTACGTATGTGTGTGCGCATATGTATGTGTGTGTACGTATGTGTGTGTATGTATGTGTGTACGTATGTATGTATATGTATGTACGTGTGTATGTATATGTGTGTATGTGTGTGTACGTATGTATGCATATAGTATATATGTATGTGTGTGTGCATATGTGTGTACGTATGTATGTGTGTATGCATATAGTATGTATGTATGTGTGTACGTATGTATGTATATGTGTGTGTACGTATGTATGTATGTGTGTGTACGTATGTATGTATATGTGTATACGTATGTATGTGTATGCATATAGTATATATGCATGTGTGTGTATGCATATAGTATATATGTATGTGTGTACGTATGTATGTATGTATGTGTATGCATATAGTATGTATGTGTATGTATGTATATGTGTGTACATATGTATGTATATGTGTGTACATATGTATGTATATGTGTGTATGCATATAGTATATGTGTGTACGTATGTATGTATATGTGTGTATGCATATAGTATATATGTATGTGTGTACGTATGTATGTATATGTGTGTGTACGTATGTATGTATATGTGTGTACGTATGTATGTATATGTGTGTATACGTATGTATGTATATGTGTGTGTATACGTATGTATGTGTGTGTACGTATGTATGTGCCTGTATGCATATAGTATATATGCATGTGTGTGTATGCATATAGTATATATGTATGTGTGTGCATATATATGTGTGTGTACGTATGTATGTATGTGTGTACGTATGTATGTATGCATATAGTATATATGTATGTGTGTACGTATGTATGTATATGTGTGTACGTATGTATGTATGTGTGTGTATGCATATAGTATATATGTATGTGTGTGTACGTACGTATGTATGTGTGTGTATGCATATAGTATAATGTATGTGTGTGTACGTACGTATGTATGTGTGTGTATGCATATAGTATATATGTATGTGTGTATGCATATAGTATATATGTGTGTGTGCGTATGTGTGTGTACGTATGTATGTGTGTGTGTACGTGTGTATGTATATGTGTGTGTACGTATGTATGTATGTGTGTATGCATATAGTATATATGTATGTGTGCGTACGTATGTATGTATGTGTGTATGCATATAGTATATATGTATGTGTGTGTACGTGTGTATGTGTGTGTATGCATATAGTATATATGTATGTGTGTGTACGTATGTATGTATATGTGTGTGTGTGTGTGTGTATATGTATATATGTAGGTAGTCAAACTAGTATAAAGAAAAACGTAGAACCAGAAGAATTTGGGAAGTCCAAATGGAGACTTTTATTTGGCATTTACTGGCCCAGGAAGAATTAGTCAACTGTATTGTTATTACTGATATGTGACAGTTAATAGAAGTGCTAAGAATCGTGTGTTGTGTGTTTGTGGAATGTGATGCCCATTATCCTCATGTGTCACACTGAAGGAACAGTACAGACATGAATGGTATCAGGATGGTGGTTACTGCTGCCCAGGAGAGAGGAGGGAAGTTACGATGTAGGGGGAGGCAGGACGGGGTGAAAGTGGGGTTCTCAGGTGCTGGCCCTGTGTTTGGTTTGTTTACAAGCTATACGGATGCTTGTTTCACAACAATTCACGAAGCTCTAATATGTCCTTTGCACAAAATGTGACCGTTACAGTTTTCACATACATATGCACGTGTGATACAAGTACCTATGTACGCACGGCTGCTGACTATTTATGGAGCCAGGGACTGGACTAGTGATTTGTCCATGTTGTCTCATGACTCTTCCTGACAATGCAATGAGGTGGATGCTGTCATCTCAGCTTTATCGAAGGAGGACTGAGGATCATAGAGGTTAAACAACTTGTCCTTTGGCATGTGGCTTCTAGGTGGCAGCTTGACCCCCAAACCTCTATGCAACACTGGGTCTCCAGTTAGCTGAAGCACAAATTAGCAAACCCCAGCCCCAGCCCCAAAGCTTGCTATTCCCAGGCAGCTGCTTGCTTCTCACGCCTCGAACTACGAGGAGGAAGCACTTCATGTGGGTGGATAGCTCCTCAGAAACCAAAGCACGCAGCAGGGAGCCCTGACCTCTGCAATCAGTCAGATCTACACGTCTCAATTTCTGGATAACTCATTTTCCAACTCTAAGTCTGGGAGTAAGGACATTGAGAATTAGATGCAATGTGTGCAAAGGTTCTGGTGTCTAGAACAAAGTAGATGCTTTCTAGAATTCTCTTTGTGTCTCAGGGGTGATGAGTCCAAGAAGGGAGGCCTGCATGGCCAGTCTCCCCTAGGCACGTGTCTCTGTTTCTTTAGCTGGACTCAAGTTATTTTAACCCTGGACTCTCCCCTCAAGTGGGTAGAATGCAAAGGAAGCTCAGGTCAGCGTGGCTCTTCCCCATTAGAGGGCAGCATCGGCCTAGAAACAACAGAGTCCTGGCTTCTTGCACTTCGCCCTCCCCTTCTTAATGGCCCATAAAACCCTTGGTCAATGCATTGCTTTTCTCACTCCCACTTGCCTTCTGTGCACTCAATTTACCCACTTGTATCCTCCCATCGTGACATCTGCAGGCTGAAATCTCTCCCCTAAGGAGTGCTCTGCATCACATGTGCATGCATAAGACACGACCCGTAAACAGCAGGAAGCCTGCAAAACAGGGGATACTTCTGTATCCAGTGCCTACTGCCAACAGCCGGACAGCATGACATCACTGACCCTGCTTATCTCTGAGCGGGAGGCGGAGGGGAGAGAGGATGAGCAGGGAGCCATTTACTGAACACAGATTATGTACCAGACAGGGCGTGACATTTGTGTTAATAGATTTATCCCCACCACAAACTTTATAAAGGAAACAAGACAGTAATGTTGCTAAAGCCACATGGTATGTGCGACACTTTCCAAGCCCCTTCCCATGTGTCACACAACGGTCCCCTCTTAAGTCAGCTATATTCCTGGGTCTCGGTGTTGGCTGCACATTGGAATTACCTGGGAAACTTAAAACACACACACACATGAACACCTAGATCCTGAGCCCGACCCCCACCCCCAAAAATCAAATGTAGCTGGTCTGGGTGCAGCCTGGGCACAGGGATATTTTTCCAAGCTCTCCAGGTGATTTTATTTGCAGCCACGTTAAGAACCAATGGGCTCTGAGCTTGCTGACCTTGACCAAGGAACCAGTTAGTACCCAAAATGCATCTGGGCACATGGGAAAAGGGCAGGATGTGAATGCTATCTGACGTCAGTCCTGAAAGGTGGAGGGGCTGCCAGACACTGAGTATGGTGGCAGAGCCTGGATCACTCCTGTGCGACCAGCCGAAGCAGCCCCATATGCCACCACAACCGTGCACCTGATGACAGAGCCCCACCTGGTGTGGCCCTGGATGCTGTCTGGTTTCTCGATCGCACTTGCACTGGTGCCTAACCCAGTTTCCCCTCTTCTCTGGACTCTGAGCAGTGCATCAAAGGTCTACCCCCGATTCAAGGCCTGCCTTAAACGCCACCTTGTCCACAGTGTCTTCCCAGAATCTGTTTCTCCTTCCTTTCCCTTCCCTTTTCTGTCCTAGCACCTAGCCTGAGATTCCTTCCATCGTTCTGCTTATAATCTGCCTGAATGAAGAAATAAAATTCCAAATATCTGGCATGCTATGCTAATTTCGGGCTCAGGAAAGGCAGAGAGGGATCCAATGTTTCTCTGTTGAACTTGGAACTGAATACTACCCACGCCTGGGGAGGTAGGAAGCCCTAGCGTGACGGAGAACAAGGAACCTAATGAAGGTCATCCTGCAAGGCTGGGCTTCTCGGGGAAGCACGTGAGATTGGTCTGAGCTGCAGTTGTTGTTAATCTTGGTTTCTCAGCACAGCTAACAGAACCTCCTCTTCCTCCCCTGCGGCCCAGCAGGGCCTGACCAGGGTGAGGGCATACATCCCTCTGGCTGGCTGACCAGTGGTCATCTGGATGTGATGCCCAAAGGAGAGAACCCATGCCAGTAGGGGCCAGGCTTTGGTGGCTCCCTGGTCAGTACCCCCGTGGGAATGATGTCTCAGAGCTGTAGCTACCATCAATTGTTTTCTGTAGCTTTCTTTGTACTGGACAGGTGCCAAGGAGCAGGGCTGGCTGACTCTCTTCACAGCAAGTGAGAATACACCTGCCTTCCCCCCCACCCTCCCTTAGAGCCCCTGAGAAACTCTGGACCTCTGAGTGATGAGACTGCACTGGCAGATAAAATGAGAAAATGTCGGGGCAGGAAACCCATCCTACTACACCAAAGGGTGCACCTTCCTGCAGGGCTCACATCCTGCCTGCCTGCTGAGGAGGGTCTTCCTAGGAGCTCTGGCTCTGTAGAGTTTCTGAGATAACAGCAGGGGGTGGTGAGGTTCTTGGCTTCCTGTTGTTCCCATCCTCAGCTTCCAGCAGGGGGCAGTGGAGAGACGGCAAGGCCTGAAGTCTAGAGTCCGGGCTTCCTGTCTCAGCTTGGGCCCATGGCGGAGGCAGCAGGAGGCCACGCTCAAGGCACCCAGCTTGTTTCAGCCTGGAGAACACCAGCTGAATTGTGTCCTCCCAAATGCTTTTGTTGAAGTCCTAATGCCCCAGAACCTCAGACTGTGACCGTATTTGGAGATAGGACCTTTAAAAGGGGATTAAGTTAAAATGAGGCAGTTAGGTGGGCCTGAATCCAATAGGACTGGGGTCTTTGTAAGAGGAGGAAGAGACACCAGGACCGTGTGTGCACAGAGGAAGACCGTGTGAGGACGTGGGGAGGAGGTGGCCGTCTGAAAGCCAAGGAGAGAGGCCTCAGGAGAAATCAACTCTGCCCACACCTTGACTTGGACTTCCAGCCTCCAAAACAGTGTGAAAAATAATGGCACTTGGTCACAGCAGCCCGAACCAACTGACACAGCTCACAAGACTGGTATGAGGACCCGCAAGTCCCTGCACACTGCAGGGTGCCACCCAAATGCCAGGGGACATCCAGTGCACGAGGTGAGTCCGTCAACACTGAGGAAGCCGGCCCAGCACTCCTGGGCATCAGGAAGGAGTGTCCGCACGGCGCCCTGTGTGGGTGTCCGCACCGGCAGGACTAGCGGGGAGCTGTGCGTGTGGGGGGTGGGGGAGACCCCCGTCTCACTTATTCCGGCTGAGGCCAGCAGGGGGCGTGTGTGGCGGTGCATCTGCTGAATGCTGTACACAGACAGGTGCCTGTCCCACGGGGTGTGCGGGCCTGCATGGGCAGAAGACATGAGGCGGGTATCGCCCTCCGAGCCGAGGGCTGCCGTCGGGTCCTGAATCAGGTCCATTCCTAGTGACGATGGGGTGGTGGGGGTGGCGGTGGCACTGACACCCAGCCAGCTGAGGGCTGGCACCAGCACACCCCCACGTACTGTCAATCTCAAGCAGTCCTCACCACAACCCTGTCAGCAGGTATGCCCCTATTTTATACTGCAGGAAACTGAGGCACGGCGGAAAGGGGAAATAAGAATGCAGACCAAGGATTTAAGGAAGGAGAGGGAAGGAGGCAGCTCGGGCAGGGGCAGAGGCAGGAGAGGCCCTGGACGTGAGGCTGACAGCAGGAGCAGAGGCCAGTGGTGCTGCCCCGGAGGCCTCAGAGGTCAGGCTGTGCCTGCCTGTCATGGGGGCTTGTCCTGCTGAAGCCGCATCGGGAAGGGATGTGGGGGCAACAGAGTGAAAGGGGGCAGGGCGGCCACTGGGGATGCGGAGGGGGGCTGTGGGTGGGCACATGCATCGGGATTAACTGGACTCCAGAGATCATGACAGGCGAGTGTGCAGCTGCGTGTCAGCCTGCCTCCCCCAGGGGGCGCTGCGCCTTGGATGCCTTCCCTGAGGCGGGTCACTGCCCAGCGGGCCCGGTGGACCTCACAGGGCTTTGGCCTTCCAGCTTCCCCCTGGCCCTCCCCTGCCTGCTTCTCAGAACAGAAGTTCCTTGTTGACCAAGTCCTGTCTGCCTGGTTGTCTCACCTTCAAAGGACTTTAGAACCAGAGACCTCAGGGAAACACTGAGGTCACGCAGGCTCAGAAAACCCCAGTGAGGGACCCAGGCCACAGGGAGACAACAGGACCCCGCATCCCGGGCCAGGCCTGGCCGCAGCCGGGGAGCTCCCGCCGGGTGATTCTTCATTCTTGACAAGGGCTCCTCACTCATCAAACGACTCTGGGGTTGGGTCATGCTGTCGCTTCTGTGCTCGGGATGGAGCACCGCCTGCCACTTCTCTCTGACCACAGTGCTGCCATTGCTGACAGCAATCGCAAAGCCACTCCCTCGGAATTACCTCTCGGGTGCCAGGGGCTTTCGGCACGGTATGCCACCTCATGCCCACCAGCACCCTGAGGCGTGCGTCTTTCCAAAACCTCCCATCTAACAAAGGAAGAAACAAGAGGCACAGAGAAGTTAGGCTACCAGCCTATGGCCACAGAGCCGGATGGGAGCTCAGGCTCGGAGGGCCTTTACCCTGGCGTTTCTTCCCTCCGACCGTACGGCAGGAGGGCACAGCGGCAGACACCGTGAAGGCCAGGCAAGGCCCTCTAATAAATTCCACGGGAACCTTAGCCCACCTGCCACGAGTGGCCTGAAGGAGACAGAACTGTCCCAAGTATACATACACACACCCAAGGGGGACTCTGGCCCTCCCACGGCGTGGGGGGGGACCTCTGGCCCTTAGCGAACCCCTCCTCAAGTCAACAAGTGTGCATCCCTCCATAGGTGAGAACCAGAGACGAATGCTCAGGCACTTGTGCCTGTCTGTCACCAGAGGGCACCAGACACCCTCTCACGCCAGGGACAGCTGCTGCGGGAGTGAGGCAGGAAGTCTGACTCTGAGTGGGCGTCACCCACCTGCTCCTGCGGAGGTGGCTTCCTTGCCTGTGGGGAGACACGGTGGCAAATGACTTGGCAGATCTGTGGTCAATTAGCAAAGGACCTCGTGCTGTGTCTGGCAAGAACACGACCCTTTCCAAAATGCCTGTGATGGATGATGTGCCTCGACCTCCCTAGCCAGGGTGGTCTGTCCTTGAGGGACCTTCCTGAATCTGGTGGAGGCATGCCCCTCCTCCGCATGCAACAGCCAGGAGTAGAGGCAGGGCGAGATGCCAGGCTGCACCACCACATACAGCGCTGGGTGGACCGGCCCCAGAGAGCAGACTGGGGACACTGAGATGGGCGGGGCCTGGCCCAGAGACCCCCACCAGCTGTACACCGCAGGGCAGGGGCTGGCTGGGCGCTGGAGTGCACACATCAGCAGCACGTTGGCTAGTGGGGGGTCCCCAGGCGTGGCCCAGCAGCCAGTCAGTGGACTCAGGCCCAGGTCCATGAACAGGAGACCTTCTGCATGGTCCAAGGAGCAGAAGCCCAGCTGCCATGGAGAGGGGGTGAAATGGGGACAGGAACTGGGATTCTGGGATACCTAAGAAATCCCATCATCGGAACTGTCTTACAAGCAGGAGAAAGGACAGCAGCGAGGCCCTGAAACACGCCTCAGAACGGGGTCTCTGGCTGCAAACGTCTCTCCCGTCTAGAGGCGGGCTGTGTGTCCCAAACTCCCAATTGGGACAAGACAAGCAGACTGCTGAGGTGACAGCTGTGGGAACCGATGGCCACATCCTCGCATTTCCAACCTCACTCCCAGGGGGGACCCTTCTCCTGGGGGTTTTGCTTAAGGAACCAAGGGACACGGTCAAGATGTGAGCGAAATGCTAACAGAAGGGACTGGAAGGGACTCCTTCCAGGGCAAGCAGCAATTTCTGCCTCTCTCTTTTTTTTTTTTTTTTTACAAGGTGACGATTGCCTCCGTTCTGACACGTAATAGTGTCCTGCACTTGCACCTACCCAGCAGAAGAGTGCTCCATGCCCCTGACCATTTTGCAGACTCTGACACTAGAGGAAAATTATTCCAATGCAGGGGACACTTTTGTCCCAATGGCTCTGTCTCCTGCATGCACTTTTTAAAAGACTAGAAAGGGAGAAAAGGCAGCTCACACTTCCTGTGTTCGGGAGTCCCAGTTACTCAGCGGTCAGGGAGAGGGCCGCAGGCTGTCCTCTGAATACTGTCCACGTGTGCTGCTCCACTGCAGCGAACAGGAGGGTTCAGGGCTCATTTAGCCACCTCCCACTCCCCATCCTGCAGATCACGAGCCTCCCTAAGCTCAGGGCCACGGCTCCCCACCACCCCCTGCAGACCACGAGCCTCCCCAGGCTCGGGGCCACAGCTCCCTCCTCCTCACATCCCCAGGGAAGGAGCACGAGGCTCGGCCATCACCCCTAGGCCGCCTAGGCCCAGCTCAGGCCAGTCACCCAGCGCATTACGGCCAAAGTCACAGCCACATCCAACTGCCACCGGCTCTGCCTGCACCGGGAGGGACACGCTCTTTTTGCTAGCTGTTCTTAGACGCCCACAGCAGGCCTGCCCACTGCTCTCCTGGTCGGCTGTTTCCCACCTCTGACCCTCACTGCCCGGGGCTCCCTCTGCCCCACACGGCCAGCTGACTCGACAAACTGACTGAAGATACACACGTTTGAAATGGTGGTAGAATTCGCATCCCGCTTATTATCTTTCCACTTGGAAATGTCCAGGTCAGTGGTGTTAACCACATTCACCTCTGTTCAATCCATCTTCAGAACTCTTTTCTAAAAGATGGGCATTTTTTTTTTTTTTTTTTAAGAAATGGGAAACTTCAAATACAAAAGTAAACAGAACAAACTAGAATCATGAAGGCCCATCACCAGCCCCAACGGTCATCAGCTATGGGGGCCAGTTTCCCACGTGCACCCCCATCTACGTCTCCTACCTCTGTCATTTTAAAGCAAGCCTCAGAGACGGTTTGTCCCTAAGAATTCTGGGACCTCTCTGTAAAGGAGGACAGAACCACAGCTACCTAATCATCACACCGTGACAACGTGTCAGCACCACACGAGGTTATTTAACCTCCGCAGCCCCTTCGCGCGCCGTGTGGGGTGCCAAGACCCAACGCCGGCCAGAGGGCGGAAGCTGCGGGAGTGGAGACGGGCACTTCCGGAATCGGAGCCTCCTGCTCTGGCCCCCGCGTCCCGCCCTCTGCCTCTCTACAAGGGGGACCTGCTTGCAGACGCCGTGTCCGCAGGGGCCTGATGCTCGTGCCCCAGAACCCGAACCCTGTCCTGCCCTGACCGTCCTGAGTTCCAAGCTGCGTAGCCGCCCCGTGTGCCTTCCATAGGAGCTTGGGCTTTGTGTCCTTTTCACAAAGGCACCCAAGTGCTTGCAGTTGGACGTCTTAACTATTCTACAATTTGTGTTTAGCCCTTTGTGGGGTCAAGCAGGAAAGGACCTGAGAAGAAAGCGGACTTCTGTCCCCACCACTGCTCTCAGGGAGGGCTGTCCCCAGGGCGTTACTTGGTGACTCATGCATAATTCTGCCCAAGCTTTGTGGAGGCCAGGGGTGGGGGTGGGGTGGGGGGGTGGAGGGGTGGGGCCTTCTGAGAGGAGACAAGAAGATGAAAGGAAAGGCCGCCGCCACCCTCAGCAGGCACGGCCCGTTAGGGGTTCACGCTGCCCAGAGCCTGTGGGTGGTTTTTGACGCGTTGAGGAGCACTGGGTCACATGAGAACCACCAAATCCAGGCCCCCATCTAACGAGTATTCCGAGTCCTTCTCATAGCTCCCAACAACCTGCACTAAAATTGTTTGCGTGTCTGGGCTGGTCTAGCTTAGATCAGAGTTTCTGAAACTCGCCACTATAGATGCATCAGGGCGAAGAGGGCCTAGTAGTGAAGGGCTGGCCTGTGCACTGCAGGATGTGCAATAGCACCCCTGGCATTGACCTATTAGGTGCCCCTCATCTGGACAATCAAAAAGGTCTCCCGTTCTTGCCAAATGCCCCTTGGGGACAAGAGTGACCCTGAGTAGGCACCACCAATCTAGAGCATGTAGTAAGGCCAAGAGGCCCAGTCTGTCTTCCTCCTCGCATCCCCAGGCACTTGTGGATATCTAAGAATCACCCTGCAGGACAGGCGTGAGACACTGCACGTTACAGATGGGGCCACTGAGGCCCAGAGACGTTCTGACTGCTGGGGTCACGTGACAGGACTGATAACCTCACACTGCCCTGTTTCCACAGCCTGGGTCAGGAAAGGGCGGGAACCAGCAGGAAGCTCAAAAGAGAACTTTCATTTGGGATTCTTTGGCTTTCCAGCTCTGGCCACCAAAAGAGAAAGGCTGCTAACGCCATTTGGCCAGAACATTCCAAACGCGGGCAGCAGTTAATTAAGGAGGAGTGTGGGGAAAGCTCTGCGCTGTGGGGATCAAAGTGACTGCAGCCGTGTGGCCCTGCTGAGCATCAGAAGAGCAGGGTTAATTAAAAAAAAAAAAAAAATCTCTCTCGTGGCTTAAACCTGAATACATGATAATGATTTCAATTGGGCTTGGAATAGGAGCCCCAGTGTCGTCAGGCTGTGAATGAACTTAGTTGCAGACTTGAAGAGCTGCCTTAATTAGGTTTGGAGTCTGCCTTCCCTTTTGAAGAGGAAAGTAGAGCAGAGTAGACCGTCTGATTCATATCTGAAAGTGGGAGCACAGTGCGGGTGGGGGACGCACGCACGTGGTTTGCAATCCAGCGCCCGATTGGCTCGACGAGACCGCCTGATTCCTAACCCCATCCCCGCAGGCCTGCTGCTAAGCTGTCCTTCAAAGACATGCCAGTTAGGAAGAGCACAAGAAGCTTCATGCATCTGCCCTGGAGCTCAATCATGCCTGCCCACCTGATGTCACACAGTAGCATCTTTAAGAGACAGCCTGGGGCACGTGTGACTACGTCCAAGTGGCTACAAAGGAACATGGTAGCCTGACCTGAAAGCTGGTCCCAAAGGGGCGGCACTGTCTACCTGCGACACCTAATGAGTCTTATTTAAAGAGCCGGTTGCTGACTTTGGACCCCAGGTTACTGCCCTAAGCGCACCATGCCTGTAGGCCTTCTGATGGCCCATGCGTGACGAGTCCACTGAACAACACGCACTTGAACTGCCTGGGTCCACTTAGACATGGCTTTGTTTCAACAGACAGCATGAGAAACTCGCAGATGGACCGCCGAGCTGAAAACAGACGACAAAACTCAAGGTATCCACCAACTCTACGAGGGCTATCCAGAAAGTATCCACCCACAGGATGTGAAAACTCCAGGCGTGTGCAGCTGGACGTTTTCCCCGGACAGACCTCGTATTTTTCTCTTCTTCGTGATTTTTCTCGGTAACATTTTCTTTGCTCTAGCTAACTAAATTTCTCCAATTTGGAGATGAAAGGACTAAGGCTTAGTACTGGTCCCTGGGGAAGCTGGAATTGGAACCCTCACTGACCACGGTCTCCAGTGAACTGCTCACTCCTTCTCTGAGGGGAGGGACTTCCCTGGGGCGCCCGCCCTCTGCCCTCAGCCCCCCTCTGGAATGTGGACACGGGCTGCTCTTGCTTTCCCACGTCCTTCAGGAAGGACGCCTGAGGTCAGTCCTCTGGGAGCTGCTCATGGTCTCCTGGAAGTTCTGCCCTCTGAGGAGGACCCGCTCCTGCTGGGGACTCGGCACGGCCCGCACGCCCTGGGCTCTGGCTGGCAGGATGGACCGTGCCTGGTCCTGGGGTCCCTTCCTCTGGTTTCACCTCTGTGACCTCCGCCCACAGGCAGTTTCCTTGCTTCCAAGCTACCTTCTCATTCCCTTGCCTGAGAGGCTAAGGAAACTTCTAGCCTTCTGTTGTACACTTCCTTGTTTTGAACTTTCTAGTCACGAGCTCAGCAGGACTTTTCCATAAGCTTTTACCTACTTTTAAATAGACATAGCAGGGGGGCTGTAAATGTTTTCATATGAGATTGTGGTGATGGTTGTACAAGTCTGTAAATGGTGCACATAAAACAAGTAAAGTTTATGGTATGTAAATTATACCTCAATAACATTATTTAAAAAATAATTTTTTTTAAAGAGCTATAAGGGCGCTTGAGCTCATGGCTATGCTTTAATTACTTCTGGAAGTCAAGGCCACAGGGCCACATATTTAAGGCCACTCAGCGGAATAATCGTGTCCATTCTCCTGTTCTCCTTGCAGAATAACTGACTGAGCCTCCAGTTCATCCAAGTGGCGCTTCAGCTCTGGTGAAAAGTTAGGCAGGAGGGAGGTGAGGGGGACGATGTTTGAGACCCAAACCAGAGTTCAGCGTGAGTCGTCGCCACGATGAGGCTCGCCCACAGTGGGCCGTTTATTGAAGTCCCAGCAGGGCCCGGTTAGGGGTCTGTCTGTCTCACACAGGACCCAGGGCCTGAATAAACAGACCCCACAGTGTCACTCGCCTCATCTATGAAATGGCCACACCTCCAGCACCTACTTCTAGAGGCTGCCCTAAGGGTCAAATGAGATAATGCATGGAAAAAGTAAACAACTCAGAACAATGCCTGATTCAATGATTTTCTTCTTTTTTTTTAATGTGTGACACTACTTAAAGGGAACAAGTGTAGGCAGAGCCCTCTCCTTGGCCTTGTTGGTGAGTTTATATGATTTCATTCACTTCACAATGACCCTCTGGCAATGGCTTCCACTGTTTCCATTTTACAGACAGGAAAGGAGAGGCTCCCGGAAGTTCAGACAGTGGCCCAGGTCCCTCTGCGAACACGTAGCAGAGCTGGGGTCTGAACCCAGGCCTGCCTGACATTGAAGCCGCTGTCACCTCACTAGGCCATTAGGACAATTTCCCGGGGTTTGGACTGAAGTGGGTTTAACTGGTTATCCATACACGCATGGGGGTGGGGGTTCTCGATAAGCTTCTGTCACGTTAACAAGATGTCCGCCTTTGCTGAGGTCCACACTCTCAGTCCTCTTGTCCACGTGCTCAGAACAGGCCCCAGAGAAACCTCACAGCACATCAGGTCTCCAAGTGGTTAAACCTCCCCCGGCTCCCAGCTCCGCACTTACAAGGAGAAGCTGAACTGGCCCTCAGGGGGCTATTTTTAGCTCCCCATTTCCCTTGTCCTTTTTGGGTGATCTGATAGCACATGAGTTCATGTTTCCTATCCTGCTGTTTTCTTCTCTCCGACTCCTACCTTGAGAAATGCTGAGGCTCCAAAGGACTGGCCCAGTTACAGAGCTACCGCTCCTGACATATGGAGAGGGATCTGAAGGAGGCAGGCAGGGCTGCCCTGGGTGGGAAAGAGGCTGGCTGGGAGCCAATGGCTTCCAGGCACACCGGTGTCCAAGGAGAGCACAACTGAACATCCACAGAGGGACCACACAGTCCCGGAGACCACACTCAAGGCGGGCCACAGGAGCAGGAGCCCCAGAGAGGGGCCTCCAGGCTATGCTGCCAGTTTTCACCCCCAAGCAACTCCCCTAACAGCTTGCTGGTGTCTGAGAGTCCACAGTTCGAGATTCACTCCTTGGGCCCACCTGTCTCCCAGTCGTCATGTCCTGCCACCCTTTCCAAGCTTTTTACCTCACTGCTAACAGGGACGCCTTCTCCTGGACACACGTTTGACCATGCCACCCCCTCCTCAAAATTCACCGGTGACTTTTTTTCATTGCCTTCCAGGACGTCCAACCTTTTGGCTTCCCTGGGCCCCACTGGAAGAACTGCCTTGGGCCCCACATAAACTACACCAACACTAATGACAGCTGATGAGTTTAAAAAAAAAAAAAAAAAGGCCTCAGCTAAATGACAGCAGTTTGTCCACTGATGCTTGGTTCTTGCTGTGCTTCTGTCAGAACTGGACTGAAGGAGCTCACAGCCCAGTGGAAGACACGAGGGTGGGGACCAACCCTTCTAGAACAGACTGTTCCCTGGTGCAGCTGGAGGTGCCACTTTCTACTCATTCTAAATGACGGCTATGGTCAAGGGAGTGTCCTTAGGTCTCGCTTACAGATGGAGAACCCAGGGCCCAGAGAATATGTGGACTGCCCAGCAGGCTGTACGTCTGACCACCCGGTCAGGGGACAAATGGCCCCAGGTGCAGGGGGATGGGGCTCCCAGCCCTTTCCTGATTGGTAGAGAAATGCAACCTCAGCTCCAGGGCTGACACTAGTGACATTCAGGTAGTTTTCTATCTAGAATGTATTCCCGTACAGGGAGGAGGAGGGCTGACAGGAATCGGGCCACTTCGGGGCCCACAGCTGTGGGCTGAGGTGAGCCCTCGGGACATGCAGAGGCCTCGGAGCAGCTGGCAAGGACAGCCCCTGGGGACATCAGAACGAGTCACACCCCAACAGCCCCCTTCACATTATCTGTTAAGAACAACCTCTATCAAATGCTGCCTCTTATTGATGCTAACAAAGAAAAAGGCACCATACATCAGAGAGGGTAAGCCACTTACCCAGGGTCACACAGGAACGCTGTGGTGGTGACGAGATGTGAACCCAGAAAAGGCTGGCTCTCAAATCAGCTCATTTACCTGCTCTGCCACTCCCCCCCACCCCCGCCATGGCACGGGGAACAGGAGACCCCCTCCCCATGCCACTGTACAGACGCTAAAGCTGAGTTGCGCTATTAGGAATACGCAAAACCCTCCGAGGCCCTCAGAGTTCTGGAGAGAACACCGGAGACTGCTGTGATATTTAGAGATGGTAAAGGCCTCTTTGTCGTGGTAAAAACCCGAAATCCCGCTCCGATTATTTCTCTCAGTGACCTTTTCACTTGAAATACCAACAGGTGTCTTTGGAGTCCCCAAAGGAAAGGCTGACTTTTCCAGCCCTTAGATTCCAGCTCAAAGCAAGACAACCTCAGTGAGCACCCCTGACTGACGGGGCACCCCTCATAGTAGGGGTGTCTCACACCACCTAGGACCTGGCTTTGAGGGACCAGGGGTTCATTGACACTCATTCTGCTAGAATTTTTGTCACCTTAAAGACCCTCTGGAACTGAATAACATGTAAACTGTGTTTGTACGTGTACGTGTATGTGTGTTATGTATGCATGTGTGTGCACAGGTATGCATATACATTGTGTGTGCTGTGTGTGCGTGTGTATGCACGTGTGTGCACTATGTATACACATGTGTGCGCTGTGTGCGTATGTGTCATACATGCACGTGTGCACACAGGTGTGCATTGTGTGCGTATGTGTACACATGTGTGTCATATATGTGCACGTGTGCCTTGTGTGCACTGTGTATGTGTACATGTATGTGCATGTCATGCACGCACGTGTACGCATAGGTGTGCACTGTATGTGTCTGCTTTCCTCGCACAGGTACCTGAGGGGTATGCAGCTGGATAATGGCTCCAGGTTTCCTCCTGGTTGAGTTCACTCATTTTTGAGGTTTGTTCTTGGTCCTATTTCAGGGACCTCCTCACACTGAGCCTCCATGTGAGCAAGGAGCGAAACCTTGTGGCCCCCAAAGGGGCGGCCCTGAGGGGCAGGTGCACCCAAGGGCCAATGCGGGTGCCTTGGGCAAGCCCCGGCCCTTGCTTCTCTTGGAGGAACCTTCCGCAGCTCTATCCCCACCAAGCTGTCTGGCAGGGCGCAGGCACACCCCCTCCTCCTCTGGGCGTCCTCGGGATCCACCCAGCAGCTCGTCACTGTCGGGGCATCACCTCTGGAGCGACTCTGTGAGCAGACCCTGCCATCCACGAAGCAGGTGTCTGATTCAAATCTGACAGGGTGGGGACCGCCTCTGCCCTGCCTCTCACTCTCCTGATCCCTGGGCTGCAGCTCCACAGAGCACTCCCTCCCCCAGGTTAATAGCCATCTCTACTGGCTCTCTCAGCCCTGTTGCTGCAGCCCTGTGATTCTGCACCAATTGAAGCGGGGGCATGAGCCAGTGCACCTCCAAACACTCCCAGACCCAAACAAGGAGGGGGTACCCCCAGAAGAGCAAGGCTCACTGACAGGGCACCTACCACATACGAGACCCAGTGGAAGAGGAGGGAAATGCCGACCAATTCACAGGCTAACTGCAATTAACGTGCGCACGCACAGCCTTTGTTGTGGTGGACACGACATGGAGACCAGTGCCCGCAGGAGCTCAGGTCCGACTGCACGAACGAGCACACAGCGGGGCTTTCCTCAGCACGGACTCTGGGCCGTGTCAGAGCCGCTGAGTGCTCAGTGCTGGTTTGATGTGACAACGGGGTCTGCTGTGCTGACGGAGACCACGGAGCAGAAAACAGCATCTGTACAGCCCCTCCTCTCCACCCGTCACGGTCCTGGTTTCCAGGTTCAGGGAGGCTGGCCACCAGGCTGACAGTGTGACGTGTGGCCCCCAAGCCCCTCCTGTGCCATCTGGTCGGGGGCATGGAACCCACGACGCCGGCCGCTTTTCACAGGCT
The DNA here is from genome assembly GCA_004026885.1 of Lyroderma lyra. Taxonomy (NCBI): domain Eukaryota; kingdom Metazoa; phylum Chordata; class Mammalia; order Chiroptera; family Megadermatidae; genus Lyroderma; species Lyroderma lyra. Next base: position 158,544 of record PVJL010002786.1, read on the forward strand.
GGAGGATGAGTGAAGTGACAAACCCCTCCTCTCCCCCGTCCCCCGCCCCACAGGCCAGGCACATGTCCTGCCAAAGCCCAGGAGAGGCGCTGGACATGAGTGACAGAGGCAGACTGGGGAAGGCGACATCTCCGAGGAAGTACAGAGAAAGTGACATGTGCCAAGGGTGGGGAAGGGCTCTGGGGGGTCAGTGAATCTACCCCCACCCACCGTCCCAGGGCCGAGGGGAGGCTAACCCAGCCCAGTGCAAGCGAGTTCTGTATTACAGAAAAACAAAAACCACACACATACAATGCAGGGGGCTTTGACTCAGGAGGAGTTTTAATGGAAAAAGATGTTGGATCCCTTGTGTGAGACTAAAAGTTCAGTGTGGTGATGAGCCTCTATAAATACATATTTTTAGGATGAGTAGAGGGGCCAGCAAAGTGGGTAAAGGGGGTCAAAAGGTACGAACTTCCAGTTCTAAAATACGTAAGTCCTGGGAATGCAATGCAATGGTGACTATGGAGTTAATAACACTATATTGTATGTATGTTTGCAAACTGCTAAGAGAGTAGATCTTAAAATTTATCACAAGAGGAAAAAGAAGTGTAGCTATGTGTGGTGATGGATGTTAACGAGACTGCTTGTGGTGATCATTCTGAAATATGCACCAATAGCTAATCATTACGTGGTACACTTCAAACTAACATAATGCTACACGTCAGTTATATGTCAATTTTAAAAAAGTTTATAGAGGGAAAAAGCTTTACTTGCGGTAAGTCATTTAATCTTTAGAACAACTCTGGAAGACAGAGACAAAAATGCCCCTATTTTAATCTGAGATTAGTCTGGAACATCTTGTCTGCAGTCGCAGAAACTAAGGAACTGCCCAAACGGAAACGCCCTACGTTGATGGGGCTACGTCAGAGGGACACGGGAGCCCCTGAAAGAGCCCCCAGTGGCCAAAGCTGGAACAATTGAAACAAAATAAACAAAATAGTATTGGCTGATAATCCCAAGCGTGAAGTAACTATTCATGAGTCCATACGGCTCCAAATCCGTAACTGAGTAAGTAAACAAATGGAGAGGAGAGACGACCTGCCCTGCAGAATTCCACGTCATTTCGGTAGGGGCTCTGCCCTCCGAGAAGTGGAGCGTACGGCCCCGCTCCTTAACGGTGGGCTGCACACGGGGACTTTCCCCCAAAGAGCACAGTGTGGAAAAGAGGGAAGGAGGGTAACTAACTTCACGGTGGAGAACTGAACCCTCGCTCTGTCAGACGATAAAGGTCAGCGTCAGCAGCGGCAAGTAACGTTGCTGGTCCGTACCCTTCACGTGCTGTGATCAGAAGGGCACGTCACCTCTGTGCTCCTCTTCCCCCAAACCCACAAGCCCAGTCTCATCATGACAAAAAGCAGTAGACGAATCGTCACCGAGACCTCCTACAAATACCTGACCCGTCAGCCCCCCATTGTCGAGGTCACCCAAAGTAGGAGAAACCGTTCGAGCTAAGAGCAGCCTTAGGGGACATGACATCCAAATGCGATGGGGTGTCCTGGACAGAACTCTGGGACAGCAAAAGGACATCCGCTAAGAACGAAGCACATCTCGATAAAGCGTGGACCTCAGCTAGTAATGTTATCACTGTCGGTTCACCAACTGTGGCGAATGGACTGTACTAAGCTAAGATGTGGAAAATGGGTGCAGGGAACGTGGGAGCTCTGTGCTATCTTCACAACTTTTCTCTCAATCTAGATCTACCGTTAAATAAAAAACAAAAAAAGTACTAAAAAAAGCAGAAACTGGGGCTCTGGGAGGCCACAGTGGAAGCCCGGGCCTGTCTATGAAACTTGTCGATCGCTATCTAGCTCCCCCTCCACACCGTCTGCCCAGGAGCGCAAGGACTGAGCCAATGTAGCTCATCATCACCTCTCACCTCCACAGAAAAACCTTCCCCTGAGGATGAGCTCTTTCACTGACCTGGGGGTTAGACTGGGTGAACCCCGGAGGTTCGAATCCAGTTCTTGCATAGCATTGAGACCGGGCTTTATGGCTTAGAAGCCTGCTGCCGTGATGCTTAACATTGGTATTGTGCCCTACATAGCACGTGCTCTCGCCTGATTCTTGTCTGGCTCCTCTGGGGAGGTTTTACTGTTCTTTTTGGAGAGGAGAAAACAGAGGCTCAGAGAAGTTAAACAGCCCCAGACACGCGGGGTTGGCCGTCACCTCCCAAGGTGGAGAACAGGACACTGAGACCCAGCTGGGCTTCCAGACTCCCTCCGAGGGAATGTCTCCCAAAGCCCCCACCCACACAAGTTCTGAGCGCACTCAGCTGTGGCCCTGCCTTTGCTCTGAATTCGAGGGCCCTGGAACACAGGGACTGGGGGGACCGCAGCCTGGCTTCCCTCACAGTGAGCAGCTGAGTCATTTGGTCTCTGAAGTTACACCCTTGTGAGGTCATCACCAGCGGCTCCCCCAGGACACCGCCCCGGAGAGCACCGATGTCGGGCTGTGGCGGAAAGGACCCTCCTCCGCTGTGGAGGAGCCACGAGGAGCACTTGACGGCTGTCACGCGGTGCTCCTGCGTCTGTGTGGCTTCAGCTGGCAGAGGAGGGAGAAAAACACCACGGAGAGTGTGCCTGTCCTGTCCTCCTGGGGCGGTTACTCTGCGGGTTTCAGGGCTGGGCCGCCCCCCCACCCCCACCCCCACCCCACCCCCACCCCACGGCTGTGCTCCGACAAGCACACGCCCAGCACGCACGGGGGTGCCACGCTGTTCAGGTCGAGGTGGGCTCAGAGAGCAGGACACCCTCACTCTGGAGCTGCTCCTCGATTCTCCTGTCGGGACACCCTCCCTCCCTGCTAGGTGTGGCTCCCAGTGACTCTCGCCTGTTTTAAGGAAAAACTAAACCTCACTTTCCAACCCCATTCGGTTCCACTGAGCAAATCCAGGAGGACTAGTGTATCACTGGGCACTGCTGACCTCCCACTGCGCACGGGGGTGGGGTTCAGCACCCTGCCCCCCGACTCCCATTCTGCCTTTCTGTTAGTCTGGGCTACAGGCACGCTGCCCAAAAGCTGTTTCCCGATGGGGATGCATTCACTGGCCTCCGTGCCTTCGCATGTGCTGCTCCCTCTCCTAAAATCCCTTCCACCCACATCTCGACCTGGCAGGTTACACCTCTGCTTCAAGTCCCGGCTCGGGTGTCACCTGGGCCTTCCCCTCACCGAGGCCCCTGAGTGTGACACACTTCTTAACTGATTAGATGCAGCTCCAACAAACAAGATAATTACAGAAACTAGGAAGCAAACACGGGAGGAAAATGGGCCAGAGAGACGCGGCGTGGGAGGCAAATCTGGAAGGGCAGGTGGAGACGTTTGCTCCCTGGACGTGGAGGCCATTTCTGTGGACCGAGAGTCCCGCGTGGAGAGAAGAGCCAGTGTGAAAACCTCAGGTGGGAGCGAGGGTGAGAACGTGAGCAGCAGCACGGTGACGTGCAGGGGCGCAGACGGGGGACAGCGCAGGGAGGAAGGCGGGCTCTCTCGCCGTCTCCGTCAGCAGTCTGGGTTTCTCCTGCGTGAAACGGGAAGCCGCCAGAACGTTCTGAGCAGGGAAACAGCGTAGAGGGCGACCCTGGTCGTTTTATGAATCTGTGGATGGCATACCACGCTTCTGTGGGTGCAGACGCTGTGGAATAACATCGCACCCACAGCAACAGGCCCTAGAAAATGCTCTCCCTACTCTATTTCTGTTAGAGCTCACGGTACACTGCGTTGTCATCTTTACTGTCCAATCAGTCTTCCCTCTGAGCCCCATGACATCCCCAGGGCCAGGCAGAATGGGGGGCCCACAGTGGGTGCGCTATCACACCTGCTCAGAACCTGCGGCAGGTAACAACTGAACAATGACAGGGACAGAGGGCAGCGTGGCAGAAGCAAGGGGCCACACTGTTTGGCACGTGAGAGTCACCTGAGTATGCTGCTTAGACATCAGTCACCCAGTCAGGGAGGAAGGAGAGGACTAGAGCCCCTGGACACAGCCTAGCTGACAGCAAAGGGCTCTGGAACTCTGGGGGCCTGCGGGATTCCTTCTGAGCTGGAGGAAATCCGGCTGAAATCCGCTGCTCCATCTGTTCTTGACTCTTCTGTGATTAAAAGGCTCCACGAGCAACGCGTGCTCTTGCTCAGAGATGCCACTGTCATCTTACATTACCCAGCTGCCACTGATGCTTCTCCCCGCTCCCTCTCTTGCCCTGCCCAAAACAATTCTGCGAATGTTTCCTCCCGGAGGTCTTCCTGAATGGCTCCGCGTGTCAGCAATCTCTTGGCAATTGGCCACTGCTGCTGTTAATGTCTGGGTTGTCAGACCCGCCCCGACAGCCTTTGGGTTTGTCATGGGCTATTAACTAGCTAACTCTTCATTAAGTGTTGGTAAAGATCGATTTCTGCAGGGCTGATGTGGCCTCCACTCGTTTGCTAAATGGAAGAACCAGATGTGTCAGCTGACATCTCCTGCGGTTTCACTCTGGCCTAGGTGCTGGCCTTTGAGGTGTGGGGCAGACTGTTGTCATGGTGACAGCCTAGTCAGGGCAGCTACAGAGCGTGGCCAAAGCTCAGGGCCTGGGGAGGCCAATCACTTCCTGCCCTCGCAGAGCCCGCCCCTGCCCCGCAACACACACAGCGGATTGAACCAGCAACAAACCACTCACTTTGGCTGAGCCTATCGCATGCTTTCTCCTGAGAATCTGGTTTTCCCAGGTATTTTCACAAGGCTGGGGAGAGGGCTGGCACTGAAGCCAGGGGCGAAGCAGACCAGGAGAGGAGGCCACTGTGTAACAAGGCCAGACACAAAGCACTGAGAGAAGAGAACGTGAACTTGGCTCTCAGCCTTCCAACTCTATTTCTGAAAGGCCCAGTCAAACCTCATTTCCTGTCCTGAGCTGCCCGTAAAATATCCCATTGTGTCCTTAAAATAAACCCTGCAAGTGGGTTTTCTTTTCCTCGCACCCACACAGCTCTGAGATAATGGGCTCTGGCGTCGGATCAACCTGGAGTCAAATCCTGTCCCTGGCAGTTACTGTGTGGGCCACTCACCCCTCACCCCTCTGGGCTGCAGGTTCCTCCTCTACGGATGGGGCTAACGCCACCCGCTCCTGGGGGTTTGCCGAAGATGAAATGAGTCCATGCAGGTGAAAGCACCTGCTCTCCATAATGCTACTGCCTGGCTGCTCTGAGGGTGGCAGGGAGGTGAGTGGAAACGCTGGGAGGGGATGCACGTGAATCTCAGAGACGATGCCCTCGGGAACCTCCACCGCCTTTCCCTCCCTTCCGGTGTCATCTCTGTTTGTACCCTCACCACCCTGTCACTCACCCCAGGTTGGGGAAGCCCAGCTCGAAACTCTCAGTGACTCTGTACATCCCACTTCTCGGCCTTTCCCTTCCTGTGTTCCTGGCACCAAGAAGCTCAGGCCAAAGCCCTCCTCTTCCTTTAGGCCTCCGGGATCCTGTATCCTCAAGGGGGCAGTCCCGAATGCGCCTGGTGATGTGCAGTCCTCGTCCTCACACCTTCCCATCGTCCCCAGCTCCCCCACCTCCCCATATCCTGTGTCTGCCCGTGCTGTGGCCCTCTGGGTTTGAGAAAGTTCTAGACAAAGTTTAACACCAGCCTTCTCTCTGAGAACTCTGCATTCTGGCCCCCTTCTTGGCCGAAGTGCTACTGCTGAGACCGAACACAAAGTGGTCCGTGGGCAGCGGCCCCCGGCGGAGGGCAGGCTGCGTGTCACCTCCACCTTCTCCTCTGACCACAGACTGACCGACGAGGCCTTCAGTCCTATGCCAATCCTTCCGTGGCCGGGGCGTTCACAGATGGCCTCCTGGGGCACTGGCAAGTCTTCACCACTTGGCCAGCACCGCACCGCCGGCAAATAAGAGGCAGAACCTGGGATGACCAGCTCCATCCTGCCCCACAAGACTGCTCCGCACACAACCCTCGGCCCCTCGCAGCAGGGGCAGCGGCAAAGGCGGACTAGGCACTGACCCCCGCCACGCCACACCTCGACACCTGCTGTACGACGCTCCACCGACAGCCCGAGTCGGGGACCCTTGAAAACCTTTGGGAGGCTTGGGAGCGGGGTGGCTTATTAGCAGGACAGATGGGCAGAAGCACAGCCCCTTCCTCGGGGCGGAAGCGTTAGTGTCAGATGCCTGGCGTCAGCCGAACAGCGGGCCGCCGCCCTGCTCCTGCGGGCACGAGCTCTAAAAGGTTAGCATCACTGACTCTCTCTGAACCTGCCCCCCGCCTTGCATTTAGCTCCATTAATTCTTGTTTTTTGCCTCATTCAGGCCTCCCTGGCATCCTTTGTCTTCTCCGTGCCCCCGGCTGGCACGTGGGGCCCTGGCACAACCAGAATGATGCCCAAGTGGACACTGGGAATCACGGCGCCAACCCTCCTTTCCAAAGGGTTCCAGATGTGGCCGACGTTCACGAAACGCCTTCCTCGTGGGCCTCCCTAGGAGGGCATGGCGAAGCTCAGGGGAGATGCCCAGCGGCACACTCACGCAGGTTATTAAGCCAAGGGGGGACTCCATCGGCGGGGGTGGGGGGCACCTGTTTTTCAAGTAATCAGACAGCTGAGCGACGGGCATCTCTTATTTCCAAGCTCGGTTCTGGTTCACATCTCGTGTCCTTAGAGGGACAGCACTGAGGTCCCAGGGGGCACAGGAGGCGTGGTGTGGGCTCGGATCCCCTCTGCCATGGCGGGTGTGATTTAATGCCCACCGTGCGATCCCACAGATCCTCTCTTCGCTCCTCCGTCAGTCCAGGCTCCCGGAAAGGACCACTTCTCGGGCCCTGTTACCTCGAAGATCTCCTAAATCCTTTATCCCGCAGGGCAGACTTCTTCAAAGTTCCCAACCAGCGTCCTTGGCTCAGTCATCAGCAATGACAGGTTGTTCCGTCTTTTCCAGGTGGGGTGACAGTGACGGGGCTACCGACTGCAGCTCTGGCACGAGGTGCCCACAGACAGGCCCCTGGCAGCCCTGCCGCCATCACTGCCCGCCTCCCGCACCGCTGAGCTTCTGCCAGGGGCTCTGCAGAGAGCCAGAAACCATCGCTGAGGATTCCCGGGATGAAATGCTGTATTTCGCAAAGGTGTTTCCCCCCACTGGGATTTGTCTGAGAAAAGCATCTGTGCATAAATCTCAAGGCTGGAGAAGAAAAAAGGCAAAGATCTAACTGTGTCTAACACGCAGCTTTTGAAAACCAACCAACCCTTTGGGGCATTTTGCAGCATAAAATACACAGGAAAAAAATCAACAGGAGGTTGGCATTAAATTATTCAAAGGGACATCATTAAAGCCAAGTCTGCTCTGCTGGTGGGGGCCACCGTAGAGAGCCCTCATTCAAGATAAATGCCCAAAGCCTTTGGGACTCCTATTCCCAACTGTTTCAAAATTATAGCCCAACAGATGTTATTAGACCAATAATGCCCCTTAAGAAGTCGGACTGCGTAAGAGGGCGGCCGTTGGAAGCCACTCTTAGGTAATTGGCCTGTGGCCTTTCGGCTCACCTGAGCCAAGAAGGGGCCTGATTAAACCATCGATCTTTTTCTCTCTCATCATACCAGGCAGAAGCGTTCTATTAAAATGTATGAGGGCCAGTGAGCAGGCCTCAGCTGGACCGGGAAGCCAGCCCCTCGGGGGAGGCCCTTCGCCTTGCCTTGTAAATAAATCCTATAAAACAATTCATTTACACAACGTCAGCTCGATCTGTGTGCTTGCGGGGAAGATGCCGGAAACCACCGCAGACACAAAGGTCCTTTTATCCCTGGGTTGTGGGAAAATACATGACTCCTATTTTCCTTCTAAGCCTTTATTATGTTTCCAAATTTTCTATGGGGAGCATGTGCTCCTTTATGAGAACATATAGGCACTTTCAGAAACCAAACGTTCGCATCGGTCCTTGCCCAGACAACGATAACGCTGACGTAGGTAGCCGATGCCCAATGGAGGATGTGGGAGTGGAAACCACCAAACCCAGTGACAGTCCTGCTCTGGTCCAGTACAAGTCTCTCCCATTCCCTAAGCGCAGGGCCCCTGCCGTGGACGCTCACTGTCGTGCAAGGGCCCGGCCGGAGGGCAAGGCGGTCCCGGACAGCTGTTGTCACGTCGCCAGGGACAAGTCCTGAATTTGGCATCGTCTGGAAGCACACGAGTTTCCTTTCTTCCCCGGGTCAAAGACCTGACATGCCGACACAATAGGTCGCAGGGAGTTTTCAAATAGACATGTCCCTCCCGAAGAAAGGCTTCCAGGGATCATGGCCTAACCTTCCCCGCAGAGACCCCACTTGCCGCCTCTGCATTAAGAAATCACTCGGCAACAGGATGTAATGTAATTAAAGCATTTACTTAAATATATGCCCTCTGGGGCCCAAGGAAATGGGGTATTTTTCTACGGAACAGGCAGTTTGGGGGTTGACTGTGGGTTGGGCTTTTTTGGATGTTTAAACACCAAAAAATCACGTGTGTGCACATGCGTGCAGGCACGCCCCCCCTCGGCTTCCGAAGCAAGACGTCAAGATCTCCTGATCAATTTATCAGAAAACCCCAAAATGCCCTCATCTCCAGATCCTACAAAACGCCTTGGGAATGCCAAGCCTCTGGCATGTTCTGCACCTGGCCTCAAAAGGGACGGAGGTGACACAGTGGCAGCGTGTTCGCCATGAATATCAGGAACGGTGTTTTTATTGTGGAATAAAATCTACCTTTTTTTAAAAAGAAGAGCAAAGCCAACCTAAGTCTTGACTATTCTAGTCTTTAAAAATGTATCATACATTTTAGTTATTTGAGTACTGTAGTGGTCTGATATCCCAATCATCTTCCTTCTAGGCTGGTGTTTATGTCTTTTCCTTTCCTTCTCTCCATTTCTGTTTTATTAAAAATGTAACCCCAGTGCCTGGCGCACTGTCCAGTGCTGTGGGCTGTCAATATTTATGCGACAAAATACATCTGCTGAATGGAGCGTGGCTGGGGATGTCCTGTGCGTGACAAGGACCAGATGCATGTCTTTGTTCCTGAGGCCAGCAAGCCAAGGCCAGGTCAGAGGGCAGATTCCAGCACTGTGGCCTTCCTATGGAGGCCTAGGTGCTGGTTCCAACTACAGCACCCGCTGTCTGGAGACCCGAAGCAAACCCCTGAATTCGCAGGAGGCCTGCAGCCTGCACTGGTGCTCCTCTCACTGCTGCTCTGTCATCACTGGGCAGAGCCCCACGCCCATCCGTGCCTTCCTCTACCCCTCCCTTGGGCACTCTGGTTCGTCCTGTCTGCCTCGGGACTCAGTGGCACCCGTGCAAACAGCAGCAAGCCAGCAGAAGGGAGTGGTCTTCTGCCCACTGCTAATCCTGGGCAGAAATTCTAGGGCAGAGTCTGCAACAGGTGGTTTGACCCGTTGAGAACACTGTCACGAGGCATCGACAGAATCCCATGAACCTTTCGTGCACGCCACTCTTACGTGGCCCTCCCACACCTGCGAGGCTTCCCTGAAGGAGGAAATAAACTGCAAAGCAATGTGGGAACGCATGCTGTGCAGGGCCGTCTTGGCTTCCTCCCACGGTTGGGACAGGGGAGGTTATTTTATGCCGTCCTGTGTGTGGTTTGTTCCTCCAGCCTGTGCCAGCTGTTTATAGCTTCTATGGCAAGTGTGCCTTCATGTTTTCCTTTGAGCTGTGGCTAAAAACACAGAGCAGTGCAATGCAGAGGGGGAAGATTCTAGTGTGGCTGCAAAGCAGAGGTCTTTCCATCCTCTAATGAATGCTTCGAGGGCAAATCCAGCAGCCACAGTTCTCCTTGGGAGCGACAGACACCTGAGTGAGACTCCCGCCCTACCGGCTGGCTATGGGACCTTGGGCAAGCTGCCGGATCTCTCTCAGCCTCAATTAGTTATCCAACGTCGTAAGAACTATCAGGACAGCACTGTCTTCTCACGGCTGATGGGAGGATTAAGTGGGACTACGTAAGCTGAAGCCTTAGCCTCTGTCTAAAACCCACAACTCATCTCTCAATACACGGACGCAGTGTGTTGCTTCACAAGTTCATAAGGGTGTTAGGAGAAAATCGGTTGGACATCTCCGGGAGACACATCAATATGACACATAACAGCAGCCCTCTCACAGGCGTAATGCATTTATTTGGTTTGCTTGTTTTCAGAGAGCTCGCGACAACTCCCAGTAATCTTCTAACAAAGCTCCTACTTGATTAATAATCTACTCTAGATGTGTGGCGGGGACTGCTGTCACTCTCCCGCATATGATTCTCTCTTGTTTTCAGAATCCACCTTTTCCTGCATAATAATAACTGTGACAACTGTCACCTTCTTTTCCTCATTCCTCCTGACTCTTTTGAAAGAGCTAGAGAGTGGATCTGCAAGCTCACACCTCCAAACTCACTTAAGGAAGCGGGAAGCGGGCCTCACAGAGCCCTTAGGGTCCCCCTGTGCTACATTTTTAAAAAGCACTGTGGACGCCAGTTGCTTTGTGACCCTGTTTGTCCCACCCTGTCCACTTTAAGGCATTCTAATCAGTGGGAGAATGAAAATGAGACAGTAGCTGGCCGGTTCTGCGTCCTCTTTGTCACCTGTTAAACTCAGCACCTGCTCCAGTCATTTCTGCCCCCTCAGTGAGGAGCTTCTTTTGGTAGTTCCCTGGATGGGACTCGAACCCAGGCTGCGGCGTTGAGGAGGAACTTCTTAAAGGACTCTGAAGTGAGGAGTTCATTAAAACACAAACCCTCTTTTCCCCATTTTGCAGATAAGACAGCCGAGGCTCTTGCCAAATCCAGGAAACCATCAAATCGAGAGGTCACATGCCAGGCTGTAGTTGTCCAGGGGCCTGTCCCCTCTTTCGGTGGCCAGACCTGAGCAGGGCAAAGAACCCCACCCAAGCCCTGAGAGAGGTAAACAGTCAGTGCCGTAGCAGATGACCCGGCCCAGTACAACGCCTTTACGAGGGAATTATCAGTTCATAAAACCTGGTAAGTGTCGTCGGAAGCTCCATCACTCCTGTGCGTCTTCCCGCGCTAAAGCCCCCTCGGGAAATACTAGCTGTCGCCGTGCGGTGATGAGTCACAAGGCACCGGCGAGGCAGACAGCAGCCACTCACAGGGAGGGCGTCTCAGACAGTTCTTCCTGCTTTGCTGAGAGTCTCAGTCATCGCAGTCTACGAGTAACATAAGGAGACCGCGGCACCCAGAGCCTCGT